>OMNM01014273.1:7574-18048 GCA_900302745.1 Parablennius parvicornis | reverse complement strand
GCTTCCGCCCGGGCCTGGAAGGAGGCAGCTCCGACGACGAGGACTCGGGTGGCCGCGCGGCTCCGTCCCGCTCCGGGATCGAACACCGACGATCTGCTGAAGGACAAGTCATCAGCTCTCCTGTTTCAGGTGGAGTTTTCTTCTCTTTTGTTGCCATTATTGTAGCTTCCCCACTCTGTCGCTGACCTCCTGTTTGGTGCGACTTCAGGAGACGGAGGAGGGGGAGACGGAAGCAGCGGCAGCGAGGAAAGTGGAAATGATGGCGGCGTTTCAACCATCCCTTTTCCACCTACTAACGTTCAGACCACGTACGACGCCTTGCGCGGGCTGGGGATTGTGGGTAGCAGTGCTGTTGGAGAAGATGAGGACGACGATGAGAACAATTTGTTGGCACCAGGAAGGAGCAGCTTCTCCAGACATACAGAGGTCGGAATGGAGCTCCCGCAAAATCTATCTGTGTGAACTGAAAGAGATCCCAGCTGCCATCGAGCACAACATCTTGGCTAATTAAGCCCAGAACTCACATGAACTTGATTCTCTGTTGGTTTTCCAGATGGGGGACCGGGTCGGTCCTGTTGGAACCGGTGAAGCCGCACCGGGTGGAGCTCAGAGACTCTCTCCAGTCAACTGGAGCATGGTGTTAGACCGACAGGAGGCTCTGGTGAGTGATCCAACTGAAAACCGACCAGTGAGGGGGCGTCTTGGTCAGCCTGTACTCTGAAATTCATCTTCATTATCCTGCAGATTAACAGTAGATTGGAAATTTGTTTCTCTGTCTCTTTTTGTTAATTGTGAGGAAGCTCTCCAGGTATCCTCAAAGAGTTTGATCAAAGTTTTAATTAACACTTTATAGGATACTTGTTGAAAAAATTATTCATTCGGATGTAAAGATAGTTTGTTTCACAAATTTGATCGCTTTTAAGTGTCTACTTTTTTACTCTTTTCATCAATGAACAAAGGGAGCAGCACTTGTAATTACATTATGTGTGACATATGATGAGAATGAAACTATTTAGTCATCAGTTTGGACAAAGTGTGGAAGGCACCACAAGTGCTCACGTCCCCATAAAGGAATAAAGGACATAATTAGGTTATTTTCCATGAGTTTTTTTTTTTTCTCACAAATTGGAAGATAAAGTATCTTCTTCTGATTGACTGCAGTTTATCAGGTCACATTTAGGTAGCTGGATTAGAGACTATCACTTTCCATAGGTTTGATTTCAGTAGTAACGTTTGCATCGATGTGACTCTGAACTTTTGTAAATTTATGATGTAGATCAGGTGTGTCCAACTTAAGGACTGTGGTCAAAACTGGTACTCCGGACTGGTTGACTCCCAATTCAACAAGTGTATGTAACTATATCTAAGAAAACATTGAATTTTGGAGTTTGGATTCTGTTTTTCAGACACTTTATTGTATTTTGAACCAGAAACATTCATTAAACATTCTCATCGGGTATAATCCGAACTACAACAAAGAACATTTTTAAAGTTTAAACTTAGCGGTTATTACCTTACTAATCCGACACACTCGATGGAACTGGGCTGAATGTTGGCCCGGGACTATGGACTATAATGTTTATTTTGATCTAAATCATGCAAGACGCTGAAACCAGTTATAATCCACCAATAATATATTCAGACTGGATGTTGCAGGTTGAGTTAATGATAGTAGTGCTGAGCTCTTCAGTAGGTTTCTTTGTGTGTGTGATGTTAACGGCAGGATGCCATGGAGGGCACAGACTCCGCCCCTGCAGCCGACCGGTTATTGGACTCCATCTACCTGAGGAACGGGACGGGACTGAGGAAGCCTCAGGATGCAACAAACCTGACTGTGTCCCACCTTCAAGGCAGCTTCCACATGCCCCAGGTACATGATCGACATTTTGATCCATTTTAAACCAGAGCTTCAATAGCATCAGTAGCTTCAACAGCTCCATGCTCTCCTCAGGTGCTTCCTCACTGTGATGACAACGTGGTGGAGGACAGTGATGACGGGGTAGATGAACCGGATGGTTCCAGGCCGTCCCTGGCCCTGAGAGGAGGCCCCTGTGGTAACGTGATGGCTGCTGAAGCCTCTGATGCCACCAGCGAGGAGGAAAACAACGTCCTGTCCACTTCTCTGGACGCAAAGTATTTCTCTCAGAGCTTCAACCAGGAGCCGGACGATTCGGACGACGAGTGGAATCACTGTCCAGAGAACATGGAGCTGGAGTTTGAACAAGGTTAGTCGTCTGACTGAGGCTTTCATCTCTGAAATCATGAAATGTTTCTGTTAATGAAGCAACACGGGCTGTGCTTGGTTTCTCCAGGTGCCAAGGCCTCCCACGGCGTGGTGTACCAGAATGAAGAAGGCCAGTGGGTGACGGACCTGGCTTATTACTCCTCCTTTGAAAAAGAGGTGGACGGGAAGACAGCAGAGACTGCTGGACAGTTTCAGACTGAAGACTTTGTTCCTGCCAGTAAGTCTGGAAGTTAAAATAATGGATTTTTAATAAGTTTCTTTTAATTTACAAAATTATATGCTTCAAAACATGTTGGATAAATACAACTCCTTTGTTTTGCTCCAACATCCCTGCAACAGTGTTGCTGTACCTTCATGGATCTGACATTTTAAGAAAATTACAGGCGCATACAATTAAACTTCATGCGGCAAAAAAGGATATTTGCAGAAAAGAAAAAAATGATATAAAAGATGCGAAATTAAGAAAAAAGAAACCACAAAAACGACAGTAGAGTTGCAAATAATAATAAATATTCAGGCAGTAACATGGGCTCATTATCACAGAAGTACAAAATCAATGGTGTTAATTTTTTTTCTATTAATGTAAAAAGAGAAAAGTTTCCCATGAAACAGGACACTTCTGAGCACAGTTTCCAGTCAAGTTTTCTCCAATGTCAGATGATTCATCAGATCTTCGATCCATTGTTTGAAGGTCGGTGGAAGTTTTTCCTTCCATTTAAGCAGGAAAAGTTGTCTGGCTGAAAGAGATGCTAAAGCTCTCATATCTTTTACTTGGTGATTGATGTTCATGTCCTGTGAAGCTTCTCTGAATACCATGATAAGAGCACAAGATTTTATGGATGATGCCACAGTGTCTGAAAAGTATTTTGAATACTGGATGGCAGAAACAGTTTAGTCTTGGACAAGACCAAAACTAATGTGAACAGGTTGACTGATTGTCTGTTGATTGGGGAAAACCTTTCCTGTCCAAAGACTGTAAATAATCCAGACTTGGCTTAAAACTGGTGCATTTTTATCATTAAAGAAAAGAGTGGAGTCTTATACAAATATTAAACCGTAAAGAATGGAACCTTATTTACTGTGAAGTAGCTTTTCTTCATATTGGTGTTTATAAAGCATCAGCTGGCGGTGAAACTACGATGTTTAAATTCCACTTCCAGAAGCTCCTTCAAAGACATTGACTGAACCAGTTTGCAATCACTGCAAATCTCTATCTGCAACTTGACGCACTCTCTCTGGTCATGCAGTAAACGTAACTTATTTTGGAAGAGTATTTTCCATTGCTTTTCACAGGCTTTTGGGAAGCACTTTGATCCAGATCCACTTATTGCCATCAGAGGAGCTTCTAGTGCTTTACCCTCAGCCAATAAAAATGAGAACGTTGCCCTTCTGTTTGGTATGGTGATTGCTAAAAGGCTCCTATTCCTGCCTATCTTTGACCTGTGGCTAAGTGAACTGGCAAAGTCTTTGTATCTGGAAAGACTAAGGTACGATGGAGATGACAGAGGCAGTGAATTTGACTGGATATGTGACCCTATGGTTGAATTTCTTCAACAAATCTACTGATGTGAGTGACTGACCTTGCTCGTTTCATCTTTAATTACAATTTTTCTTTCATTGATTATTTTTTTTCTTTCTTGAATGACGGCTACTTATTAGTAGCATATTATTTAATTGCTGTCTGGACTGTGGTACTGTTGGTTCTTTTATGTGCTTTTTATTCCTACAGAGGGAGGCGTTGGTTTGTGTTTTTCCATTTTCTGGTGAAAATGAATAAATGTATATATTTTTAAAAACAGTGACTGATTGAAAGCACTTCTTCTAATGGGAATGAACCTCTTTCTTATTGTTACCTGATGGTTAAGTATTTGTCAGAATGTGAAAACAATGGCATCCTTTGTCTGTTTGAAATGCCACAATTTGTTGATACGGTTTAATACGACACATAAATATTTGCTCTTTGACTTTTGACTGTTACCGTGTTGTTTGCAGGTGATGCTATGGAAAGAATCGTGAAGGATCAGGAGGAGTTTGAGAAGGAGCATCAGTTCATGCAGGTACACAACTGAAGCTGTTCATTCTCATGTTCTCCCTGCCTTGAGGTCTGTTTCTCTCTGAACCTGGTTGCTTTCTATGTTGTTGACCCTCAAGTGTAAAGTTTGACTAAATGAACTGTATGATTGAATATGTGGCTGTATTGTGAAGAAGTTACAGGATCAGGGCCCGGTTATGTCTGGCGTTAACGTGTGTTTTGGGTGGTGAAATCAAAGCAAAAGCACCAGTCGTGATACAATCTGATCATGAGTGGTTAGTGGCTCGAAACGCATGATACACCAGTGTAAACCGTCTGCATCAGAACTCGCCACATGTGATCTGATCCCCTGAAACACATGTTAATGCCAGGCATGAACGAGCCCTTCGTGTTCTGCAACCAACCACCAGAGGGCGACATGATATCTGCTTGACTTCTGTGCAGTGGTCCTGTCGTTCAATGTGAAGATTGTGTTTGCAGGAGGAGCAGATCCAGCCACCGTCACCAGCAGCAGCAGCAGAGAGCAGCAGCTGTCAGAGCGACACCTCCTGGAAGGTCCCTGCTGTCGGCCACGTCCTCATGCGGGCCTCCCAGGTCTCCTCAGAGTTCCAGCAGGGAGACGAGAGCTACCTGCGGCTTTCCCTCGGAGAGTTCTTCAGTCAGCGCTCTGAAGCTTTGGGCTGTTTGGGCAGATTGGATGATGCGGATGCAGTGAAACGGGTCAGTAACGACTTCCTGCCAAGTTAAGTTCTCGATAAGTCCAGGCGTGATGGACCAACACTGATGAGCTTCAGGCTGCTGGTTTGGTGAAAGATGCAGAAAAAGTCCAGATAATGACAGGATAGTTTATTAACTTAAGACAAAGCAAATGTCATTAAAGTGAACTGTATATTTTTTGAGGTTAATGGAGTGAGAAGGAATATATGACACAGACATGTTCCTGTTCTGGAAGTTAATCTCTGTAATGAACTTGAATATAATCACTTCCAAAAAGCCGTAAAATTCAAAATATTCAAGTGGCAGTTCAGATTGATGATGAAAGAAAAGAAAAACCATTAATTATTTTTTTCTAATGTTTTGTTCTTTAAATTTTTCTTTTATTGTTTTGAATTGTTGTTTTTAAGTTGAACATATTCTAAGCTGGTCGTAGAATTTTTAGGAGAGGCATCAATAATGGCCTGGGTGCAGCCTGATGCTGAGCTTGGTCCGATAAAGAACAGTATTTGTTGATGTTTGTATGTTGTTTTTTCATTTCTTTATTGAGAACCACTTCACAACAATCCAATGCTTTCATCTTAAAATGCAGAAATAGAAGTGATGTTTCTTGCTTTTCTTTTTTCTTTTTTTTGGGTGTAACAAATACATAACATAACCCACAGGGTGAGTTACATTATATGAAAGTTGTTCAATGCATACTTGACAAAGAAAGCAATTTTCAAAAAATAATCGAAGTAGGAAATACAACAACAAACAAAAGAAAGCCGATTGTTTTGGAATAATTTACCTTCTCCAGTTCTCCCAGATATGGTCAGATTTTGCTTTCTGAAGAGAAAGTGATTCTCCCCATCATAAGGTTTCGGAGGTGATGTCATGCCATTCCCCAACAGACTTGTTGGTGTTTGTATTTTCTTTGTGCTGAAACAAACCATTGCATGATGATGATTTGTGTTTTTTTTCTAGCCGTCGTTTGGTTATGTCATCACTTCTCCAGAGAAGAGGGAGCCGTTTGCCCTTATTCACCCCTCGGAGTTGTCCAGTCGAAACGGCGTCCCCCTCAATGTGACGGTGGACGTCAGTGACGGAGACAAAACTCTGAAACCGGGTGTGTTGATGCTGAAGCTGTGATCCATGTCGATCATGCCAAAATGTTTTCTCAAGTGACACAAATGTTTTCATAGACAGTCTCGTCACTCTCACTTATTTCTGATTGCTCATGATCACATCTTTGCAGAGGACTTGGACAAAACCCTGGAAGCTCCAGGTGAGAGGATGCCACCAAAAGGAGACGCTCAACCTGGATCGTGTGATCAGGAGGTGAACTCGGAATCTGACAGACGTTTGAATCCCTGTACATGATCTTCTCGATCTAAATCCACTTTCCTCTGCAGGAGCTCGGCGCCGGCCCATCTGGAAACGCCTTGGAGTCGAGCGTGGGCAATCAAAGCTACAGATCTCCCGACATCAACAGCAGCCACCTGATGCTCAGCATCAGCACCATTGCTTCAGCAATCGCCGACGCGTCCATCAGCACCGACCCGTCACAGCTGGCCGCCATGATTGTAGAGCTGTCCAAAAGGAGCCAGGCAAAGAATCGAACTCACTCCAGCAGAGCTGCTGTGAGCAGCACAGAGGAAACCACACCAGCTCAACAGGTAGGACTTTAGTCTGGAGCTTGATGGTGTGTTTACCAACTTGGAGTGACTCATATGTTCCACTTGCTTTATAAAAGCTGAATACATGGACAAAGTGGATGGGAAATTGAACTACCAACCTCTTGCTTGGAGGACGACCCACTCAATTAACTGGGTTACAACTCCTCCTGCAACATTCAGGGGCTTGTTTAAATGCTTCTTCTGGAACAGAAGGATAAAACTCATTTTACATCACATTTGGCACAATTTGATGTCAAATGAGCTCAAACAGAAAATAATGGCAGTATGATAAATAAATGACTCAATTATGAATATATCATTAAGTTCACATTTTGATGAACTATTCTTACAAAACCTGAAATTTGAATAAAATAACTAATTTCAACAATGTGATCTGTAAGTTGTAAAGCATATGAGGTGAACTGAGGCATCATAGTGGATTTTTGTTATCAAACTATTTACATCCTCAAAAGTGTAAAACATTGCTGGAACACATGAAGCTGGAACTCAAAAGTCCAGCAGACTAGTTCGGATTATGATCAGAATAACATGAAATGAGCTTAAATGTGGACACATTTCTCCATCTGTGATAATCCTGATCACCTGAACTGGCTGAGAGAAAAAGTGCGCCCCCGGTGGTCAAACCAATATCTTGCGGTTAAGGTCATAATTTCTTACAGTTGGCAAATTTCATCTTGTGGGCTGGATCGGACTCTGTGGCAGGCCGGTTCTGATCCGCAGGCTGGCCGTACGGACAGTGGTGGCCTCAAGGTTGGAGAAGTGGATTTGGGATTGGACGTGTAGGTCCTTGAGAATGACCCTTGACCCTGTCAGCTCTGCAGAGTGCCGTAAAGTCTTCTGCATTCTTGAAATAGGATCGGTCCGTGCAGAACTAGGCTTTTCCTCGGGAGGATTGATAAAGTTTGAATAGTTTAGTTTTATTTGACTTTGTAACTGCAAATCTTTTCTTCCAGCCAAGATCCATAAAGTAATGATATCATTTTTTTAATGAAATCACTAAACTATATTTTTCATCTATTTCTCCACTTTGTGCTTCTTGTGTTAAATTGATACATGTTGGTCATTGTGTTATCTATAATCCTGCTTGTTGGGAAATAATTCTGAATCCAGCAGTGTCTACGTCACACCAACCGCAGCTCGGACTTTAGGTAGCTGATTGAAGTGGTGGTTGTGATGCACAATTCCAAGAAACCCTCCTGAGTTAATTTCATAAAATCTTGAAGAAGTGTGCACGAGTGGAAATATGTTTAAAAACGAAAAGTTGGGAATAAAAAGCAAGTTTTATTCTCCATACAGATCCTCCTTGATGCGAATCAGAGTGCAGCTCTGCAGAAAACGACCTGTATTGGAGAGCTGAGTGCCTTCGACATCGAGAAATACCTGAGGAAGGCCGACGAGTCGGGCAGCAGCGACGCCTCCGTGGCTCACACCACGTTCGACCTCAGCGGCTGGGCTGAGAGTCTGAGCAGCTCTCAGAGGAAGTTCCAGGCGTCAGATCCTGAGAATGGGAGCAGCTTCGCTCAGCCAGCGGAGAGTCGGCATCAACAGGTCGCACCACGGGGAAAAAATGAAGGAAAACGTGGAACCAGAGAGACGAAAAGTTCATGTGAAGGAGCAAATTCCAAACTACTGTCACCACCTAATAGGCCCGGCTGTAAAAGGAGCTCGATTCCTCGTCCTCGGACGTCCCTCAGAAGATCCGTGGACTCTTCTACAGCTTCTGATCACACTGCTTCCAGCTCTGTGGGTGGAACTCGTGTGGAGAATGGGCTCAAACCACAAAAGACTCCAGATACTGAAAACGTGACCAAAACCTCAGCTTCTTCACATGGAGTGTCTGATGCCTCACCGAGATTCAGTAAGAGGGAATCAGGTGTTAAAGGTCATTCTCCGTCTCGGCATCAGGACAGAGCCGTCCAGTCTCCAGAGATCAAACCACCAACCACACAAACAACTCAAAGCTCAGAGAATCATGAGCCAACATCAGATCCTGCATCCGGTGAGTGAGGCCCATACACATACAGCTTCAAGTGTGGAGTGTCAGACATTTTCATCCTGCATCCTCACACCACAACAAAGAAAATCTTTGAAGTTCAAATTTACTGTAAAGATTTGTACGTCCGGACGCCACTGATGTAATAAAATCAGTGGCGAATATTTGTTTCTCTGTTCTGATGTTTGTTAGCAAGATTATTTCAAAACTACTGCAGAGATTTTGTCTAAATTTTCATTATGGATAGATATTGGGCGAATGAAGATTCCATTACATTTTGGAGGTGATCTGGTTTCTGAATCAGGATTTCATTTTATAGACTTTTCTCAAAACTACATGACAGATTTTCCTGACAGATGGTAAATGTCAGAAATCTCTGATTGCTCTATTTTTCCAGGTCTCGTCAAGATGAAACTGGACTGTATGTGACCTGTGAACTAAAATGTTTGACTCCTCTGCTCTAGCATCACTGCAAGTGTGATAATCTACAAGAAATCCTGATCGTGTGTCTCAACTTTGTCTTGTAGAGTTGCCCAAAGCGTTTTCTGCGCCGTGTGTGGAGGAGACGCAGTGTACCTTCAGACCGTCCACCTCTCCTCTCACCCACTCCTCCCCCAGTCAGATCTCCATTCCCAGTGCAGACGGGTACAGTATGAGTTTATACATCACATCTGTGTAATTCTCATACAAACTGCCATTATCAGGAGGTTGAAAGTTGTGTTCTTGTCAAAAAGCCCGATTTGAGTTGTAGCCTCTGTTCTGTTGTTCATCCCTGCTCTCTTTCTCCTCGCAGCCTCTTCTCTCCTTCGTCCACTGGCGGTGTGGCTGCCAGGCGTCCGGGTCTGGACCTTTCCCCCCAGTCTCACTGCTCCAGCCCCAGCCTCAGTCGGCTCACATTCATCTCCATGAATGATGGCAAAGCCGTGCCGCCGCCGGAGCCACAGAAGGTGATTTTGTTATTGGGGCTTTTTGTTAAAGTGAACCAGCTTGAGGTTGGTGTGTGTGGTGTGAAATAAACTTACTGGCTCACGTCTAGTGACAGATTAGAGACACTTATGTTTTTAAATGCAATTTACCATTCCTCAGAGCATCATTTGAAGGTACATGGCACCGCTGTCAATTTTTTTCAAAGCACTCCGGTTGTAGATTTGAAATATGGTGAGCGTTTTTTTTTTTTTAAAGTCTTGACACAGGTAAGGTGTTGTGAAAAATTCAAATCATGTCCAACTTTGAGGAAATACACAAACTTTTAAATATGGAATACAACGATGTTTCTGATCAGATCAGTCTAGACACTAGTTCAGTCGAGTTATAACTTGTAAAATGACTCTTCTTTCAGTATTTTGAAGACTTTGGATTATTTTGTGTCACTCTGTTTTAAATGAAGTGATCTATTCAACACTATTAAGTAGCTTTTTGTACACGGAAATTAATCATTGGTGTCAATTCAGTGCAAACCTTCCAAGTTCTTCAAATGCAGTGAGACGAAACTGAAAATTTCATAAAAACGTCACAATCCTGGAATCATCTCAAAGTTTGTCTCTATGTCCACAGAATAACTGCACCATGGCTCTGAGCACAACCATCATCAGGTTCAGTCCGACCCCGCCTGCAGAGTCAGACGCTCCTCCGAACCTGGACACTCTCGACCCGCCTAAAAACCTGGATCAGGCTCAGCCGCAGCACTCCAGGAGTCTGGACCCTCTCCCTGGTCAGACGGGTAAAAGCCCCGAGCCGCCGCGGAGCGGCTCCGCCCTGAGCGAGTGTAACTGCCACTGCCCCGGCGAGCTCTCCGCTGGCTGCAGGAGCCA
>OMNM01014257.1:3637-16885 GCA_900302745.1 Parablennius parvicornis | reverse complement strand
AATTCTCTGTTTTGAAGCCTAACAATTGAGACCTCGTGTCTGTTTTGGTTGACAGCAGAAAAAAATTAGAAAATGTGACAAGTAAATAAACACAGTGACAAGCAATAATTATGCAATCCCGCCACTGGAACAAGATTCCTAATTCTGCAAACATTTCCGATAATCCAATATTCATAAAACGGCAGCATAGTGTAATTTATAATGCAGTGCAGCAGCTGAAGTGCTTGGTTTGAAAAGAAAATGAAATTTCCTTTTTTCCAGAAAATGTGAATTTAAGATATAACTTTATAAACTGCCAGATGTTCAATAATTTCATCACTGCATTTGCAGAATAAGAGAGGATTTTACTCAGTTACAGCACTAAGAAATGTGAAAAAATGTGTTTTCTAGCATTTTAAATGTGAAACATTCTTTCCGAGCAGAACTCTACCTGAATTAACTGATGATCACTGTTGTTCGTATTAATATTATGCATCGCCCCGATCTTCCGCTACACTTCCTTTTTTTTTTTTTTTTTTTTCTGACTCACAATGCGTCAGAAATACTGTGCTATTCTCAGGGGCTTCTTTGGCATCCACCCAATCGCACCTTCTCCGCAGGGGGTCTCCTTAGAGAAATAACTGCAAAATAATTACTCTTCATGGTGCTGTGGCGCGGCCCCAGCAGCAACCAGAAGCTGAATGGAAACGTCTGCGGAGAGGTTTATGGCCCTGCTTCGGTGCTGTGGGAGTCACAGAGGTCATGTTTGTGTGGATATCAACAGGATTTACGGCACAATAGCAGTCAAGTCCTCCACTTTGATCCAGAGTGTGTCACACAGGGTGCAAGTTGAGTTTGTTTCTGCACGACTCCCCCGTTGCTTTTTGTCAGGACTCCTTAACAGGGCAGGAAGTTATTTTTAGCAAAGCTACAAATGAAAAGGTAATTTTAGTGTTTTGCACTTTTTTTTTTCTTTTTCTCTTTATGGAGAGTCCGCAGTCAAGCACATCAAATGTACCACACCCACAAGTCGAGTGAACCTTCATACAATCTCCCCAAAAACAAACAGTGTGTCCCGCTACAGGTTTTAATTCTTCTACAAACAATGATACAGTCTGATAGCTACGGATTGAGTGTTATGTTACAGTTAAGATTTTTGTGATTTAATCTAATTGAATGTTCTGGGATATTAACTATTTGAGCCATCTGGCAGGTTTTATTTTTTTGACATGAAACAAGTATATTATAAAAGATCTTAAACAATGATATGGAAATCACTGTTTATTTCCGTTCTCAAAAATGTTCCACTTCCTCAATTATTTCATGCTTCGTTTTGATTGTGGAAATTAACAAAGTGCTGGGCGGCACTGACAGAAAAGATTTGGAATTTTTATTTAATGGGAAAAACCAATGAACTCAGTTCAGATTCTCATCCCACAAATGGTGGCACAGAGGTGACCAGAAGTTTGCAGGTTCAAATCCCCCCACTGTCACAGCCTGATTAGGGCCCCTGATCCCCAGCAGCTCCTGGGGTCCTGCACTGTGGTAGCCCACTGCTCCTATTATGTATAGGAGTTGAGATGAACTATGAAGAGTGTGCGTTTAATGTAGAGACAGAATTTCCGCAGCTCAACTTAATTTACGGACAATTAAAATAATTTTTAAAAGTAAAAAAAAAAAAGAGAATACAAATTAAGCAGGCTTTTTTAAAAGTACCTTAAATAATTTGTTGCAGGATGTAAAAACAGCTGTGTCATTTCAAGTGTCAGGATGGCATTGTCAACCAACTGCAGGGTTCTTTTTTTAGAAAAAGAGCTGGATAGAGAGAGAGAGAGAGAGAGAGAGATATCTTTTTATGCACATGTTCTTCTCTTCTTGATTATTCTTTTGTTCAGAAGCTCTTCTATTCACTCAATCATCTTCTTAATGTCCCACATCTTTGAGAGCTTACTATTTAGCGGATACACAATTAATCCTGCTACATTTATTGTGGTCTAAAGTAAATCTCAGGTTTTTCATAGCCAGCACTGACAATATTTACTCAAGAAGTGTCCATCTCCTGACTACCTGCCTGGATGCAGGACAGTGGTACAACAACTAGCTATGAGTTAGAAAGTAGAAATTGTAATCATTGTCAATGGTACTATACTTATTTTTTTTGTTTACTAATATCATGCAATGTGGCAGCTGTGGCTCAGTTGGTAGAGCAGGTTGTGTCACCATCCCAAGGTATGATGCACCATACCGTCCTGTCTGTTTGTCCTGAACTCTGTCACCAACAGTGTGTGAATGAATGGGTGAATGTGATGGATCAAGTGTAAGCTTTTGATTTAGTCAATAAGACACTTTGTGCACAACTTTACAGAACAGCATCACAAAGAGAAAGAAAAAAAAGGCATTTGCTTTGTTAAAAATGTCTTTAATTCAGTTTTTTATATAGCTGAAATGGTACAAATCAGTACCATCAGAAACCAGAACCTATGTTTACAGATGATACCAATACTTCTTTCCACCCCCAACTCACTCAAATGCATTTTTAATCCTAAAATCTTTCCTGCTGCAGGTGTTTTGGTAATGCTGATACACTGATGGTGAGATAATACCCTTATCAGTCTTCCTGCCTTCCTGCATCACTTGTAGCCATTGGGTGTTTTGGGATCAAGTTGTGTTGGGTGCCCGGGCGACGCTCTGATGTAAAACTGAAACCCAGTCACCACCATGGCGATGGAATGCTTGTTGATGTGGGGAATAGGAAAACCTAAAGAGATGTGTTTTAATAACACAGTCCACTTATGAAAAAATGCGGCAGCTTCAAATACACAGAGGTTACGTTGTGTTTTGTTTTAACCGGCATCAGTGATTGTGGTGACAGATTCATAAGAGACTGAGCTTCTTTTTTTGTTTCATTTCACATGGGTATAAATTCAACAACTGTGAAAAGACCACCTTAGTCGAATCGCCCTTTGGCCTTTGTACCAGCTCGACTGGCATAGGCTTTAAGTATTTTAAAAAACACACACATATTTTGAAGGTAGAAACTGTGAAAAACATATTCCTTTCAATACTAAATTAAAAAGTTAAGATATTTGTCTCTGTATGATGGGGGTGTTTATGCAGTTCTACATCAGACACACACTCATTTACAGGATTCATTGGTCTTCATCTTTAAGGTATCATCTTCATGACACATTCAACATGTCTACAAACTCCTGTCTGTGCTTATATGTGCTTATCTGCTGAAACGACAACGTGAGTTTAAATCTCAGTAAAAGCACTGAACTGTAATTACCTCATGATTTGACTCATTGCCTTCTAAGGAACTCACTGCTTTTTAATATTAGACACATTCAAAATAAACTATATTTTAAAAGGAAGGCAAAAGAGCTGCTATATAAAATGTAATTATTAATTCCTTCATTCCACTGCATGCTGTGTTAAGATACATTTTTCATTAGTGTCATTATTATTATTACTCTAATGTGTTTTTATGCATTTTTAATGTTTGCAATGTGTGCTGTAATACTTCTGTGTTTTTATGCATTTTAATGTCTTATATGTGCTAATACTGTAATGTGTTTTTAAGCATTTTAATGTTTGGTGAAATGTAATTTTTTATTTTTTATTATTGGACCCCAGGCAACCACTTTGTGGGAGCTCATGGGGATCCCAAAAAACAATAAACAATAAATATAAACGATACATTGACTTTAATTACAAGGTGACTTTTTACCACTCCAGCACTATCAAAAGACTTTATATGCTCCATGATGTTCAATCGTCCACACAGCGATGGTGATAGATGTCATTTAAGGTGTTGGCTTACTATTTAAAGCATGGCTTTGTTTAACTTTCACAGTGACACTTAAACACATTCACAATGCAAGCCAAAAGAAATTGTAACTTCAGGAATCAAAAGTGAAAAAGTCATTGACACTTCAGTGTAATGTGTTCAGGCAGATGTGCCCCAGCTGTTCAGACTGCTTTTTAAAGACGCTCCATCTGGCTTTTTCTCTTCGCTGAGCTGCATTGAACATTGTTATTTTTGTCAGTCATGCTTTGGTTTTTCCTGAATGCAAACTAACTCTGGATCCATCTTTGCTTTTTGTTTTGTTTTTTTTATCTTAATGGACAATTTTCAAATAAAGAAAAATGTTCTTGTACATTGTATGCTTTTTTACGAGAATCCTATGACTTTTAAAGACTGAGAGTAAGTTTGTTTAAACTGTTGACAATGTGAGAATCACACTGTGGCCCAGTGAGGTGTTTTTCATTCTGACTTTTCATTCTAGTTGTAAAAGTTATGGCATCAATGATGACACCAAAGATGAACAAGAGTGTCAATGAGCTGGCATTTAAATTAGGAGCTTAAAACCAGCTAAATTATATTCAGCCATTATTATTAGGGACTGAGGCTGAGACCCTCTTGTAATTAGAATGCATTTTCTTTGTTGTTTATTACTTCAGCGCGCCAGGGCTCAAACCCAAATTTGACCCCCTAAACACGCTCAAAAGTTCACCAATTTTGCTACGCTGATCAGGACTGGTGAATAATTTCAGAAAATGTAAAAATTCACCCTCAGAGTGCCAAATGTGCTCTCTCTCGACACCTAGAAACACTAAAATGGCCACCACTGCCCGAGGAATGTTGTGGGGAGCTAAAACAAAAACACATTTTTTCGTCTCATCAAGACCTAAAAATCACGCACTGATAGCCCTGACCTAGATCCAACAGGAAGACTGTAATTTGCCTTTCAAAATAAGATTTTTGCCCAAAAAAGGCCTTCGCGAAAATTCATATTCATCTAAGGACGAATATTGTACCGGCTTCAAAACACAATTACATGACCGAGGAGACCCTTCTACTCAAAAATTCAGAACAACTTTTTAAATACCAGAGCGATTTCCATTTTATTAGTCGTCAAAACTCCAAACACCAAATCCCCCCCGCCTGCCTCCTCTCATTGAAATACACGGAAAAAACAAACTGTCTCCTCGAAAAAAGCACGGATCGAACACCTCGAACAAGCGGCGACTGTCGTTAAACTGTGACTCTCATCGACAAAGCGAGTGGATCAGAAGCGAGACAAGAACCTGCCGAACAAGACTATGTGGGCTGTTCATATGTAAACAGAAAGACAGGCAAAGACAAAATGCTGTATGGGGCCCCATTACACGACAATGTTCCAAGTACAAACATATTGTTAAACCGTTGAAGAATGATCACAATTCATCATTAAATGGTTAACGTCATATTTCAGATCTATTTCAGTCTGTTCAGTTCAGTGTCTGCTTTTCAACAATTCACTTTCAGTTACTGCTGCAGTGCTGAGTGCTGAACTTGACTTTGTGTCACTGCCGTATCAGCAACGTGGTACAAAGACTTGGACTTTTCAACTGTTTTGACGAAAGCCAAGAATGTGACCTTGATGAAGCTGACAATGATTGAATGAGATGAAGCTTTGGGCTGGCGCGGTGTTTTGAATGCTGCTGTAGGAAAGTAGAACTAAGCCACTGAACCCTCAGTGATTTATTACAATACCTTCGACCCAGTCATTCTATTAGCAGGTAAGCCTTTTTTCTCTGTAAACTGCCAGTTACAACCCCAGGTGGATAAGCCCCGAAGGTATTCAAGGTATTTGTCACGGTGATAGAGCATGTAAAGACTCAATTTTGTGAAACGTGCTGATGCCGAATGAGTCACATATGGCATGACTTCTGAAGGATGTTAGGTACTCATTTTGCATCTGTACAGCACAAAGCAAGCATTTGGGGAAACTCCACCGGTGGAAACCTAATTGTGTAACTGCAAAGAGACAACGTGCGGTATAAAGACAGATTCAGCATGTGGCTCACATGTATCTGACAGCCTCTTGTTGTATGAATTTGCATAGAAAATGGCACATGAAGGCTACAGCAGCCCAGACAAACGGCAGACAGACGACTCGTTAGATGCATCAGGTTGCTGTCGGAGAAAGTCGGAGCAGAAATTGAACGCCGCTTTGAACACCTAAATGGTGTTTACTGGATGGAGGCTGGTATGTAAAGAATGTCTGCAGTCTGAGTTTGTCCCTGAATGAAAGGTGCTCATAAAATGTGTCTCAGCCAACCTTTGAAAACGGGCTTCATTTCACAGTATGGATACTGGAAAATCCCATTTTTTTCTTTTCCTTCACAAAATAAAAGAAAGAAATACCCTTCACATGTATGAGTTAAAATCAAGGGCTGTCATATAGAAAGTCTGACATGCAGTGGGGCCAAGCACACATTAGCAATTCAGTCATTTAAACTTTATAATTTGGGAATTTGTCTTAATCAAACATTTTAAACTTCATTTTTTCTAATTCTTAGCCTTTAGTCCAACACCTTCAATTCTCAGTTTGAAGACCAGTTCAAACACTAAGCATGAAAAATGGCAACACTGAAATAAAGAGGTCTCTGACTCGTCATTAAGAAATATTGAGAAATTATCGTTGACTGCTGAGGAATAACTGTCTCGTAGTTTGTGTATTGCTTGTTTTTGTTACTCCATTGTGTGAGGCTCAACCAGCTAATGAACCGAACCACAGGTTTTGACAAAATGATGAACGCTTATTGTAAAAGACTGGGTCCATATGTGCATAATTACTATAACTGCCACGTCAATCCAATCATTCATTTTAACCTAGGTTTTGAAACACATTTTATATCTTCTGTTCATATTTTAGTTGTAAATATGCTCATGGAGTCTTATTTTTTTAAATTCAAAATTGGCTTGCACAATTTTCCAAGAGATGCCAGTGAGGCCTTCAAAATGGCCGACAATATGGCCGCTTTTGCCAAGTACCACAGTTTTGTTCTGCGATTTTTCTCCAAAGCACCACCACAGCGCCACTATTGGTGGGAGGCAGTAGTACACATGCCGCTCAACAACATCATACTCTCAACTTTCTGTGAAGTGACATAATTTAGAGGTTAAAAAAAAAAAAGCTAAACTTTTTTTTAAATTCAACTATTTGGATTCACTATTTAATGTAAGAATATTACCTTATGGGAAAATGTTTGTTTTCCAAAGTTTGACTGTCAGTTTGCCATTTCATTAGTTAAACCTTTAGCTCTTCCCCTCCCACACAGAAAAATGTGGATGCACAGCATAATATCCTATCTATACCCAGATCCTGGTCCCGTGCATGTATAGAGGGGAAGGCATCCATTTATGAAGTGGAATTAGGGTTTATTAAAGTGCTGCTGCCGTGCGCTGGAAGCCCCCTCTGATATAAGATCAAGATTCAACATTCCAGTCTTTGATGTCAGCGCTGGTTTACCCCCAGAAAACTATACGAGGAGGACGGGGGAAAAACAAGCTTCGTGCAATTATGGGAGAACTCATTTCTCCTGGCTTCCTGTTATTGAGAACACGCTCCAAATAGGCTGAAGGCACGGTATCAGCAACATTAACAATGTTCCCGCTGGCTGGGTGACTACCTCTTTGATGTGCTGAGGGAAAAGTCACACACAATGGCAGTTTTGTCGGAATTGAAGACGGAAAGTGAGACGGGCGGAAATACAAAGTAAAATAAAGGAGTGAGAGAGGAAAGTGGAGGGAGGTTGAAGTAGAGACAATAGAATCATTAATTCATTTCAACAGCTCTTCTGAACAGAGTCTGAAAGACAAGGAAGCATCACTGTCGACAGTGTGTCGCCTGTTATCACGGTGAATAAACCCTGAAATCAGATCTCGCTGTCGTGATCTCTTCACTGAATTCAACCTTTAAGGACAAACATACGTTACCTTTTCCCTCTTTTGCTCACTTTTGGGAGTACATTCATGACAACAGCTGATGTTTCACATATGTGCCTGTTATACTGGACAGATAACATACGAAATGTTGAAATGGCCTTTTTAAAGACTGTATGGACAGAACGCTTTATGTTCATGGAAATGTAATGTGAAGGTTAAATGTGGTGGAACATATACCTTTACTGAGTTTACAGGTGTGGTTAATTATTTTAATGTCTCTATATTATATAATGCTCTATGAAGCAATATATGATAAATACAATAATTGACACGATATAGATTTCAGGGATCCACTTCAGCTCTTCATTATTTTGACTTTTTGATTTATTTCTAAGCCATCTGCAGTAATATTCATCCATATACATTTTTCATCTTCAATAATTATTTCATATGAATTATTCCATATTTGACATTTATAGCCTGACCAATCACAGATACTCCAAGATATTAGCCAAGACACAGCAGTCACATCACCTTTGTATAATTTAACTCATAAACCTAAGTCAGAACATCATGCAAAGATTATCATGCATACAGTTAGATGCTTCTTTATAACACAAGGTTACAGGTTTAAAAGGAATCTATTCACTTCCTACTAGTGCAAACAGGCCTCCCATACTGAACAACACAAACAAAAGGATTTCAGACTTTAAACACTCCCTGCAGTTGGCAGTTTGTGAGTAAAGACCTAAATAGAAAATTACACATCCCACACAAAAATTAGGAAAATAAATCAAACTCAGAGGCGTACTGAAATATTTATTTTTAATCCTAAATTGATATGTTTGCGTATAAGATTTCCCCAGAACTTGTGGTCTCCCACTGCTCCCTGGAGCGAGATGGAAGCAATGATCCAACGCTATAGCGGCACGCAAACTGTAATTTTAATGCAAACACAATTATAAAAGTGGGATCCTCCACTATCATTAGTGGTGAGTGTCTGAAAGACAGCAGCCACAGCGCTGCATGTAGCTGACATTACGTCGACTGAGTGGTGGTCACAGAGATGTGTGATCTCAGACTCCAAGTTTGGAGCTGCTATGGTTTCAATATAAGCCAATCATACCCAACATCCTGGAAGTCACACAATGAATGAGCAAGAAATATAGAAGGAGAATTCAGGACAAAGTTTAAACTGTTAATGAGCTAAATTAAATAAGACTATAAGACTTCATGAAGATTTGAAGACAAATTCTGACAATCAAACACATGCAAATGGTTCCTATTTCTTAACTTTAACTTGTCAAAACCAAGACCATAAGGCATGAAAGGTGCATGCACGAAATTCCTAAACTGAAGATCGTCATTTACTTTTGTGGAAGCATTCTTTGCGCAGGGGGTAGCCTGTTATTATGCACTGTAAACACTCTCACTTGTCATTACTTTTCATCTTCTTCTAACCTTCAACTGCGAGATGCTGCATATTTTCTGCCATACTGACCCAGAAACCCAAGCAATGTTTGTCGAGGTCCTTACAACCACGCTGCTCTGTCATTACTGTTACTGTATTGTGGAGCTATGAACAGAAAGTACTCAGTTCAATGTCTCGTTCAGCCACAGTTAGTAACTTTTAAGAGAGCAGCGTAACCTTCAAGCTGTAATAATAACAGACCACTGGACAGCAGATTTTCACTTGACTGCCAAGAATTGATCTCTCCTCTGGGTAACACGTGTAATGATGTGTGTGCAGTTGGAAAAGCTGGACTTGATTAAATGATTGACGAGACTACAAAAAGTGTGTAAAAGTGATGTGATGCCTATTTTAGGAGCTCTATGCTGAATGTTACATTATTGATTTATCCAGCCCAGGGTTTAATATACAGAGAATTTACTTGAACAAAGTGTGAGTTACACAATTTCATGAGAAGGTGTCTTCAATTACATAAAATTTTGAAATGTCCTATGTATTTTTTTTTAAAGTTATAGCAGGAGTGTTTGTATCTAATTTTAGTAACTGCAGACACTCTGGAATCAACATATGTAAATTATGATGTTGAATGCAAACTAAACTGATCTGGAAACAGCATGAGGTCAGACTTTTGTCTCTAACAATCCTAAAATTTTACATGTACATCCTGTAATCCATCCATCCAGCTGACAATGAAAAAAATGCCGGGTACACTTTACGTGTATTTACACACGTTCACCTGTTTTCCTCGTCTTTCTTTGAATTCTACAAAGAAACCAGTGTGTTCAAAACAGTCTAAAGAACCAGGAAAAGCAGCCTCAGATGGTGTTCATGTCCTCATGATTGAATTGTATGAGTCAAACTGTTTGTACATCAACCGGAGACCAAGCAGAACCTGAGCATATCCAGTTATTCATCTGATATGAGCTCTATGTACTGAGCTGTATGGAAATTACTTTATAGACTGCGTCAGTGTTCCACTTTAACTCTTACTATTGAATAAGAACAGTTTATCTTCATTCTATCATATCACAAACATACATTAAATGTCCTGTAGTTTGCAAATCAACAGCACTTGATTTAATCTTAGTTGATTTTTGTGTTGTGAATGTGTCAAAAGATATTGTAAGATTTGTACACATGATAAACTGCTGTGTATCAAGAAATCTAGGTGATTTTATGCCGTGTTCAATCAGTTTCACCATTAACAACTGTGGCAACAGCAAGATATAAAGCCACTGTTGTTGCCTGATTACGCTGGGTATAAACCACAAATTTCTCTTTCAGGATGGTTCTGAACTTTCACTCACTGTAACTTTCTCCATTTTGCAGAAAATTTACAAGCACCTCCCTGAATTGCCATTCTTGACGTATCGCCAAAAATGCACCTCACCTCATTGTTGAGCTCTCAAAGGATTGTGGTATATTTGTTTCATTGTTATCAACGACGCCTTTTGTTTTCTGTGACTTGTTACTCGCATCGCCATTATCTAATTTTACATCAAGTTTTATCATTCCTTCTTCTACTACGACCACAAATGTATTTGATTCAGTAGTGTAAAGCTGTACAGTTTATCAATTCATTTATTTTTTTGTGATTCAACTTGAAAATTGGCTTGACGATCTGAAGAATTTCTCTGGAAACAGGCATAAGAGTTCATCTGTGTATATCAGGACTGAAGCTCTGGTCTTAGGAGGCTCACTGATCTTTGATCCTGTCTTGAAGACTGGACAGCACAAACAGCCATCATTACCGGGAAAACTCTCCTTCGCTTACATGTTCCTCTGTCTGTCAACTTCATTCTCTATTTTCATTCATTATCAACTCATTTAATTGGCGACCTGCTAGCAGCTGACTTTCTCAGGAATTGAATGTTGTACAGTATATGACAAGCCTGGGAACCAACATGAGTCATTTGAATAAAGTGAGCACAAAGTTATTTGTGTTCCAACTCCTGTTAAATTAACTGTATAAAATATGCGCACAAGGCGAAGAACGTGACCGCTGTGCTCGAACAGGCAGTGTGTGGAACATGTCTTTCAATGTATTTTTTTTAATAACAATTTTAGAATCCTACCCAAATAAGACGACGCATATTTTCAAACATCTGGATTAGTTCTGTGGTCAGGAATAAAAACTGTAGTAGGAGCAATGAAAGCTGATCAACTGCATTCTGTTAGTTGATCTCTACTTGGTGGATGTAACTCAAAGCCACAGATGATCTGAATGCCACTGAGTTCAAACTATAATGTTGTTTTTTTTCTAACCTCAACCATACCCGTGACTGTCTTTCATTAATCGCAACTAACATCCCCTAAGAAGGTGCTGAAAACCATCAACATTTTAGTGAATATTACAGAAAATCTAATACTTTTCTGAACAGTTTTGGTACACAGATCCAATTTTAGTGATAATGACAATGTGAAATACTTTTCTGAGTAGCAAAAGTCACCTTTAGAACTTAATTACCTTGAGCTAAAAAGAAAAAAATTACTACAAAGTAACTTAAGGACACCGAGTACAAGCAACAGGAGAGTTTGTGTTTTGTGGCTCTAAGCTGTTTCCGCCTTCTCCTTCTTATCTTCTCTGTTAGTGGAATCACACACTTAGGTACCGCAACAACACACAAACAGGAGAACGGATACAAACCTGCGGCCTTTTCCAACTGTTCCTCCAAATTAGTTGAAACACACACACACACCCACACACACACACACACACACACACACACACACCCTTGTGATTGTGGCTGTTTGTTGTCTTTTCCGCATCTGCTCTCCATTATCTACACATTTCCTCTCCCTGTCCTTCTCCCAGATTTGAGCTTTTATACACTGATTGCATAATGCAGGATAAGAGGCTCATTAGGATGGTGATTAGCGTCGTCTTTGTACGAGCAGCGCACATGATTCACAGCAGGTAGACACCATCATGCAAAAAGGAGCTGAAACAGTGGGAAGCAAGAAGGCGTTTAGTTTTAGTTCTTCACACTGGTAGACTCATAAGTAATAAATTTTATTTTTTTCAATAATCATTTAAACAAGTAAGTCACATTGAGAACAGAAAACAGTTTAGAAATATTGAATATATTTAAAACTCATTAATTCAGTTGCATAAAGTCGAATACATTGTGCTTCAATGGGAATTAGATCAGTTTTTCATTAAACTTCCAAAACAGAATCCCATGTGTGTTGAAATAAAGCTTCTAAATATTGACTTCACAAATATGGTTTCACCTGCGTGTTTATGTGTATTGTTCATGACAAAGTTATTGGTTTTTTTTTTTTTCATGTTAGGTCAATGTGTGAACTTCTTCCTGTTGCCGTGAGCATGCTCCTGAACTCGCAAGTTTCCTAATTGTACCTTCCCAAGTTTCCAGATCCACAAGTATACTATAAAGTCATTTCCAGAATCCCTGTAGAGCTGCAGTAAACATCCTTGGCATTGGAGGCAGGATCAGCATGTGTGAACATCACGTCATTTTAATTAAGGGAATGAGGAGATTGTGTGAATAACAAGGGAGGAGATTGGTTGACTGATAGAGAGGTCGTGACTTGACCTCTGGTCATCACAGCTTTTTTCTTCAACATTTAACATACTTATTTACAATAGGTCAAATGGATTGCTCAACCACCAAATGCAGACATGCATCCATTTATATACAAAGCTTTGTTGGTGTATCGTGCTTATCAGTGGCTGGTGTGTGTTCCTGTATATTTGTGCACTTACAGCAGATTACGGGGTTATTCAAACTACTAGAGGAGGCGGAAATAGACGCCGCAGGCTTGACAAGTGCTGTGTACTTAACATTGCATTACCTGTGTTTTGGAGACCGAGCGATCATGTCTGTCGTGAGGCAGCGAGAGGTTCGTCTTGAGGGTGCACTTGGTGAGTGGCTCCTTGTAGCGAAGAGGGCAGCTGACAGCCTAATCCCTACCTCTTCACCTCCTGACCTCCTAATGTCTTACAGGCACGCTGATAGCTGTGTCTGTATGTGTGTGTGTGCGTGTGTGTGCGGGGTGTGTGTGTGTGTGTGTGTGTGTGTGTGTGTGTGTGTGTGTGTGTGTGTGTGTGTGCATACTG
>OMNM01014254.1:3202-29494 GCA_900302745.1 Parablennius parvicornis | reverse complement strand
AACATATATTTATGTATTTATTTGTTTGTTTGTTTATTTTTTTATTAAAAAATATGGCGTGCACTTGAAAACTCCCTCCCCCCAGTCAATTCCCTGGAGATCCACCTTTAGCTGCAAGTTTTTTGGGGTATGTCTACCAGAATGACATTTTCTACCCATTCTTTGCAAAATAGCTCGAGCTCATTTAGATTAGATTGAGAGAGTCTGTAAACAGACATTTTCAAGTCATGCCAGAGATTTGGATTAAGATCTGGATTTTGACTTGTCCATACCAACACATGAATATGCTTTGTTCCAAACCATTTGATCCACAGCATGATGCTGCCACCACCATATTTCACAGTGGGGACAATGTGTTCATGGTGACATGCAGTACACAGCATTTTGCATTTAGTCCAAACAGTTTAATTTTGATTTAATCTGACACATTTGCTTTGTCTCCAACATGGCTTGTTGCAATCTGCAAACAGGACTTCTTCTGACTTTGTTTCAACATCGGCTTTCTTCATGCACCTCTACCATAAAGGCTTAATTTGTGGAGTCCAGATTGAGTAAAGGGGTTTGGATACTTTGACATGCCACACTTATCAGCTTTATGTTTGTAAAAAAAAAAAAAGAAAGAAAGAAAACCAGTATTACAAAAAAAAAAAACATTGTGATAGGTGCTTCTCGTATGTTTAACTATTTTTCTCTTGGTAAAGTATAACTGTATTCCAGTGAGTGTACTTGAATAACACATTTAACTTGAGCAAATAAAACTACATAGTAAAAGTGTTCCTTTTCAAATGCATATCCAATGCGTTGGAATTCATATTTTGAGATATTTATTGCAAATGAACAATCATAGAGGGGCTTGATTAACACAAAATTAGAAATGTATTGTTTTTAATAGATAATTTTCGATAGAAAATTGTGAATTGTGTACAGCACATAGAGCAAAAAGTGTAATCACCTGCCAATCAATCTTGATTTGAAGTAGTTAAACTCATAACTCAGGCTTTAGTTGTCTTTTAACTGTTTGGACAAAGTTAAGGGGAGAAAAAGTAATTGTTCTTTCTTCATTGAGATATTATAGGTATTGTAGCCCCACAGATAGTTTTTGTTCAGTGCTGTAAAGAACATGGATGTGCAGTTATAAAGTCCTTTCTCCATGGTGCTGAAAGGATCTGTCCAAGGTCCTTGTCTTTGTGTGCACCAGAAGCAGTGGGCAGTGAGTGACAAAGACAAAAAGTGAACTGTGGAAAATGTTGAGATTATTGAGGCTTTTCTATGCATGTTTAATAAGGCAAGCAAAATGGCAGATTAAGATCACAATCTAATTTTTCTGCAAGTGGACAGAATTGTGTGGGCTTGTTGTTTTGTTTATTCACGGTTCTTGGTGCAATCTTGTCGATGTTGTAGAAAAGAGAAACGCCAATGGATTTGTGTATTTAGTATTGCTAGTGTTTCGATCCCTTTTATAAAGAAGGCTTAAGTTAATAATGAAACATACAGTGAACAGTCAACGTGGCTTGTTCTTGGTTTAATAATCTGATAGTTTGCAATTTATTAGAGTGGCAACTTCTGTGTTTGTGGGTACTTGATTACTTGAAATACTGTTTGGGATCTAAACCTGATTTAACACCAACTCCAGCCACCCAACCATCTCTAACATGCTGTTTACCACAGAGCAAACACCAAGACAAATATTCATATAAAATATCCCCACTATGGTTTAAGGTTAGGGAAAGGGTCAATTAACCATGCATGCTAGTCTTTGGACTGTGGGAGGAAACCAGAGAACACCCAGACAGAATACGCAATCCCAAACATCACTGGATTAGAACCTGCAACATTCTTGCAAGAGACTTTGACAGTATTCAGAGATTTTATTCTTTCCCATTCAATCTGATTTCTACAGCACCGAATACAACACAGTCATGTCAAGGCACTTTCACAGAGAAAATCCCAACAATTTCACATGAGCATGCATAAGCTATGGTTTAAAGGAAAAACTCAATTTTAACAGGAAGAAAACTGCAGAACCAGACTCAGAAGTGGAGATTTTCTGCTATCCCAATTGAAATTAGGAGGTAGAAGGAGATAAGTGGACGTGTCTGTGACAGAGAACTCCATGCAAACTGAATAAATCCACTGGCTGCAGACGTGATGAGGGCGGGAGGCTCAGAACACTAACTTGCAGTTCTACTGTGTGATCCAGACCACAGGAAAAACACAATGAGAAAGGAAAGACGCTCAGTGCAGTAAAGGTCTTCCAACCTTTTTGACCTATAACAGTTTAACTAAAAAATGGTCCAGAGTGGTCTGAGCCAGCCCAAACTGTGAGCTTGATTAAACAGAAAAGTTTTAAGCTTATTTTAAAAGTTGAAACGACTGAAAATGGGAGCTGGTTCCACCCAAGAGGAGCCTGGGAGATGAAAACACAACTCCACCTTGATGGCTAATGTCACCATGGGGACAAAAGTTGAGATTTCAATCAAAGAAATCGATACATTTTGAGGTAAAGACATGGTTTATTGGAGTGCGCGCGCACTCAGGCACGCGCACTCCCATATAGGAAGTATAGTTGGAGCGGAGCCACCCGCAGAGGGAGAGCAGCAGCTCACAGCCGCGACACCACAAACCCTCCTCAAGACAGCCTCACAGGACATCCACACCAGCTCTATAACACACGGAGGTCATGGCCGACAGTGAGGACGTCTTCCTCGGGGCCAAGCATCGGACATTCAGAGGACTCACTGAAGGTAACCCGACTCCCCGTTAGCCGCCTTAGCTTCGCCGGCTAACTGGCAATGCTAACTCTGCTGTTACACAAGTTGTTGGCGGCTGCAGTGAGTTAATGATTCCACAGAGATAAAGCTGTGTCCTCACAGCTGTTCTGCAGGTTTTTGTTTTGTTCAAGAGGTCGTTGTTGTCAGCTGTGCCCAAACAGAGAGGCCAGCGTGCTAGCTTGTGTTTACATTGTGGTGAATGGTGAATTTTTTTTGTCACGTGTGTGACTTTACACAACTTGTTGAGGATTTGTAACAGTGTATCGGGGTAACGATCTCTGGCAAAACTTGTGCTTTCATCGCAACTTGAGGGTCTGGGTTGAAACTTATGTTTTGCGACATGACTCAGATTTCCTATAAGGAAACTAGATGGAAATGTTTCAGACCTGCAGTCATGATGACATTTGGAGGTTCCCTCAGTGTTTTCAGCCCTTTAAGTCTGTTGAGTTTGTTAGCACCTCCTGCTGGAAACCACTTAGTTTCATTGAATCCAAAGAAAATAACATATTTTCAATTCCTCTGCACCTCAATCTAAAAAAAGATGATTGTTTTCTGAGAGTGCACCGACTGCCACCTGAGAAATCTGAACACATTTGAGTGAAGTTGCACCAGCCTGTTTCTTCTTATCTCCTGTCTTGATTATTTTTCTCTGGAAAAGTCGTACATCAGTCTCTTGTGAGAAATATTATGTCTCAAAAACTGCTAGGGGCTGATCAGAGCACTGCACAACATGCATTGTCTCAGAATTGAAGGAAATTGACAAATGATATGACATAAATAAACACCTGGGGCAGGCGTACATCTTGACATGACATATGGAAACTGTGCACTGTGGTGTGTCAGTGTGATTTGCACACATCTCTTTTGCAGGAGAGAGCAGGTCTCATCTGCTCACTAATGTGAAGAAATCGGTACAAAAATCGATTTCCAGGTTTTTCTTTTCAGGTGCAGGATTTCAAGATGTGCCTTTTCAAAGTTTTTGATCTTTTTTAATAAAATCTATTACAAGAAGTCTGTGTTGGTGTGCAGTCCTGGGCTGCTGTGATGAAACTGGGCTTATGCCACAGCAGGAAACTTAACTTTTAACTGTGCGGATCTCGCCAGCTGGCAAAATTTTGAATTCATCAACAGTTCTCACTGTTTGCAGCAAAATTCACGAGCAGTCCTTCAGTGAGTGCTCATAAGTTAAGATCAAGGCCAGGCTAGTTTGGACTGAAGGCATTCTGTAGTCATTTGGTCAAGGAGATGATGACGATAATCATAAAAAGAGAATGTGTTTCCCCTCATCATCTCATAAATGTCAATTACACCGAGGGGATCATTGTCAAGCTTTTACTCATCTTGTTCCCAGGAGCGAGACTTCCTTTGTCGCTCTTTCTTTTTCATATCTTTGCTCAAGTTTCTCTGGAGGACAGAATTAACATAAACTCATTTGGGAGAGAGATACATGGAGAGCATGTTAAACACGGAGGATGCTGAACAGCTAGCAGCCCCTGCAGAGTGTGAGTGAGTAGGGATTTGTGCAGAATGCAGATGTGGACTCCCCACAGTGATGGACAGCCGTTCAGAACCACATCGGCCCTGCTTCCTCTCCTCCTGGAAAAACTCGGATCGCTGTTGTTTACACCCTCTCTTAGCATTTGTCCATGTCGAGGCCACACAGAGAGTCTGTTTCCATATCTCATGTGGTCTTGTCTCTTTCATGTCGTACCTTGTCACTATCATCAGACAGGGCCTCACACTGAAAGGCATGGGCTGTTTGCTTTGTTAATTAATATTTGACAGTGATTAGATTGCTGCGGTCGGTTGTGTAATATGAGGATTACGTAAAACACTTTTTAGTTTGCCATTCATTAGCCACCATGTAGCTTTTTAGTTAATTATTCAGCACTGGTTGCTCATGCAAAAGACATGTACATCTTGTCTCAGTTCATTTTCATCCAATCATTTACGCAAGGCCATACGCCAGTGAATAACTGAGGCTTTGGTGAGACGGGACCCGCAAAATTTCTATTATTTTGTGAAAACATGTAGGCCAGGGGTCTCACGTGCAAATGAAGGCAACTGTTGGTACAGTCATCTAATTGCAGGCTCATTTAAGTCTATCTGTAGTACAAAAGAAAATGCACATTTCATCTCTGAAAATGTATTTTTGATTCAAGTACTTTATAACTGCATTCTCACATCATTTATGAATACCCCTTTTGAAGCCATTTGATGAAATAACTAGTAAGAAATGGTTGCTCTCTATTTAGATTTTAATATACTTTTTAGGATTTAGCGTTGAGATTGAACATATACACACCGCGTTAGTGTGCTCTGTGGTGCTGATTTGGGGTGTAAGGTCATCCTCGGGCACCTACAGTGGGGAACTGTTAGCTGTGGGAACCAAACCTGCAAGCTTCTGATCCCAAGTTCTTCTCCAACCTCTTGGCCAACACTGTCTCCAGACAAGTGGAAGTGGCTGCTATGAAATGCAATTGATCCATCCAATGGGAGCAGTTTTAGTTTCACTGTCTTGCTCAAGGACACTTCGACGTGGGGACGGGGGTGGGAAGAACCCACAACCTTACGATTGAGAGATGACCACTCTAGAGCCACAGCTGCGGTCTTGTAGCTGTGCACTCTTCCTAATTGTTCCTTGGGGGATCATTAAAGTTCTTAAAACTTTTCTTTCAGAAAAGTAAATAGGAGCCAATAAGCCAAACAGCAATCAATGACTGAATTTGACTTTCGAAACTATGGAGAAAATCTAAACTGCACATCAGGTGATTTTTGTCCAGGTACATGAAGCATATCCGGCGTAAAGATCAGCCAAGTCATTAGTGCGTGTGTTAAACCCTGTTAAAAAAATAGAAAAAAGAAAGCAGGTGAATAAATAATTCAACCATTCGATTTTGCCGGATGAACTTAAAATGTGTGTAAAATGGTTTTCGTTGCTGTTTTGTGTCGATGCTCCAGATGCAGAGCAAGAGTGGAGCGGGCCGTTCTGCTTCATCCAGGCAGCGGACCCTCAGCTGGGACTGATGAAGGCCTGGAGGGAGGGTGACTGTGACGGCGGCGGGGACGAATGGGCGGAGGAAGTGGAGCTGACCAAACAGGCGGTGGAGGCGGTGAACCAGCTCAGACCCAGACCAAGGTTCATGGTGCTGTGTGGCGACCTCGTTCATGCCATGCCAGGTACGCACCCAGCACTGGAAGTCGGCAGGCTCAGCTTGAGTAAAAGACTATGGTTGTGACACTGTAGTTTATCAACAGGTGTTTATGGGAAACCACCAAGAGTGATTCCTACAGTTGGTTTTTCATGAGGTGATGAGCTTTTTTCTAATTGTTTTGATACTTCTAATGCTCAAGCAGTGCTCTGTGAGTTGGGATTCTCATAGAAAATAGTCCACACCAAGTCGGTGCAAGTGAAAACAAACTATCGCAATGAGCAGAGACGGACTTACTGCCAGTAATAATGAGAATCAACCAGTGATACTGCCAGGTGTTTTAAGGACTCGATGTCAAATCACACTCCATTCACATGTGGTTTACTAAGCGACTTTCAGTTGGATTAAAAAATACTACAGAGGCCTTGAAAGTGTTATCTTGTGGCATCTGGTCGCTCACGCAGGCTGGAAAAGCTGCACTCTTCTTCAATTGTGCGACTTGGCTTTCCCAAATGACTGATAACAGTAAAGTGTTTGGGAACACAAGCTGTGAGTTTGCGTACTCTTTTACCATTTCGCTCCAGTCAACTTGTTTGCACCTCATTTGTATTGAATAGTTTGGACTCATTTATTCCCTTTGTGATACTCAGTGGAGATTAGTTTTGCACCTACCAAACCGGAGTTTTATCCACCTAACTTCTGTTTCACATTGGCTAAATAAACTGTTTGATTGTGATTCTTCTTAATTTTTTTTGTAACGGGTGCGTCAAGCAGCGAGGTCATTATTAGCAGTGTAAATGTCTCGTTGGACTGGAAACATCCTGAAACATTTATGAGACCGAGTCACAAAGTTTCTACCATAGATTAGGCCTTTTTGGTTTTTTTAAAAATCAAAAGCTGCTCTTTACAATTGAAATCCTACTAGTAGCATTTTTATAGTGACTGTGGCAAACCAACCATGTGTCATACATTTTGACTTCGTCATACATTGTACAGTGGACAAAATGATTAATATTGATGGGTAATTGTTGTACTGTTTGCATTGCTGCTGCACAATTAAAATAATCTGAGTTTACCGTCTTTGTTGTGAAATATAGCTGCTGTTCTGTGCATTTCACCCTCCAGACACTCGATATCCTCCTTTTAAGCTTAAATGTCAATAAGCTTAAAATGAGGATTATTACTCACTATTGGCATATCTGAGATATATATCAGGCATTAGTTCTGCTGTTTGAGTCTCACTCCACCTCATGATGTGTGGAGGTCAGATTTATCATCAGTGATTTTTTTTTTCTGTCATTTCCTCTGGTGGCGGCAGTTTTTTAAACCACCAAGCTCAAGCGGACTCTGATCAGACACGAAAGCTCTTGTTAAAGAAGCTTTTGTGTCAAGGTCAGAAATATTTCTCATAAACGTAAAATGGTCTAAAAATGCTTTCTTACTGAACCATAAAAGAGTCCCACTTTTGTTCCTCTGGCGTACAGGATTGCAAACAGGCATGCGGTGTCATCTGTGCCTCATTGTGAGACACGGCTTGTCATTTTGGCGCCTCGGGGCAAATTGATTATTTCTGACCACAGTGCAGCAGGTGAGAGAGGTTTGTGACTAACGGCAAAATCAATACAAGTATACATGTCTGGTATCTGTAAATGGCTATTGTACAAACATGTAATCCCACCAAAAAGGGCACCTTTAATGAAAGTATTTATTTATTTATTTTTTTGATGTAAACATTTCGAGAGGTAGATGTCAGCTGTGAAAAATGTATTTTTATTCCTGATCGCACAAGCAGAGCAAATATGACGTTCATCAGTCTTTAAGGTCTGTCTGTCTGTCTGTCTGTCTGTGATCCATCTACTGTGAAATGCTCTTTATCTAATCAACGCATTCTGTGAAGAACATCGACTTTGAGATGGTCCAGAAGCAAAATAGTCTTCACTGACGTGAGTTTGAACATCAGCTTTCTCTTATTTCCCAGCCAGTCTGTAAACAACATAATATTCCCAAATGACCACGTCTGATATTTATCTATAAAAGTGCTTCTGGCTATTCTCAGGCTCCTGCCTGATGATGATTTCAGCCATTGATAGCACAGAAGGACTTACAATTCATGCCCAGTCCCCCCAAAAATATATATATACTGTATATGATGTAGCCGCTGGTGTGTTTTTTGGTGTAACAAACGCATCAGCTGGGAGCACAAAAAAGTTAGTTACCTCCCCTTTTCATGAAGTTTACTGTGTAAACAGCAGACCCCTTGTGACGGCATGCAATATTTATCTATAAAAAAACACCTGGTTGCCTTCGAGGTATTTGCAGGAAGGCGAGGTTTTTTTTTTCGAAATGACAAAATAGTACTGGAGAAGACTTACCAGTTTCACGTGGAAAATGAAAGCCTTCTCCTTGTCATTTATTTTGTTTTGGAGTAACACCCACCAAGAGGATTTGTTGGCTTTCCTCCATCCATCTCATTCTGAGAGTTACATGTTAAATCTGCGGTAACCAGGACAGCAGCCCAGCTTCTTTTTTGCCACAGTGGCAGCTGGTTTCCTCCCGTGTGCCAGATGCTTCCACTGGTAAGCCAGCAAAAAAAAAAATTTTTAGGTTAGGACAGGGTTAGGAAATAGCTGGCTGCTTCCAGAAATGGTCTGTCGAGTAAACAAAATAATCGCTTTGCTGCTCATTTCCCACCTTGTTTGGAACTGACACTCTGTGTTTTGTTCAATTTTTTGCTCTCATCTGTTGGCTTAGCGGTGACAAAGACGTGATGATTAATACTACATAGCCTGTAATAAACCAAGTGATGCTATTCATAAAGCAAATCATGCCTTTGAGCTGCAAACTGAATTTCTTTTAGCAGTGGATCTTGATTGAGTGCATCAGTGAGAGTTCATGGCAAGTGGACATTTTTTATTGAAGTAAGAATGATGAAGTGAAATGAGTGACCAGGGGTGTGTTGTGTGTGTTTTTCCTGATGTCCAGCTGCCTGGCTCCATAACGGGGTAGGAAGAATTGAGCTGCTTCGACCCAACGCTGAGGTATTGTGGAGCGAAAAGAGCCGCGAGCCGTCCAACTGACGCAGACCACCTTTGCATGACAATTAGGGGACTAGCATGAGGTGCCTGCTTGGCCTGGAGGAACGGGCACGGAAAGCGAGGGGGGTGTGTGGTGCGGGGAGTTGGGGAGTCGGCAGGCAGACCTGACTCTCTTCTCCATCTCTGCACACGATCTGTCTCGCAGTACTCTCGCTCTGTGTCGACACATTTGGTCAGATTGTGCTGAAAGTTTCCATGTGTAGAACTAAATAAAAATAGAACGTGCGGTCCAGCGTGTCTGTAAAATGTCCTCGACTCTCAGCTTTATGAAAATCTGTCTCAAGTCAAACTATTCATATTCCCAGGTATGGCTTGGCTTTATCACATAGCGACACTTACTTTCATTTTTTTTTTAAGGGGTCATAATGACCACCAGTTTTAACAACAACCGCAGTCACGAGCCCTCCTGCAGCTGCCTCTCTCGATCATCTCAGAGTCTCGCCGCAGGCATCCAAGTATCCTTATCATCTCCATGACTGCACCGTTTCTACCAAAACACACCCACTCTTCGCCACGCGCTCTCCCCCCCACGTCCCTCCAATCAGTTACATTCTGAGGTCGGAGCAGGATCTATTTCACATGCATTGGGACAGTACATAGTGTAAGCGAAGGGTTTAAACACAAAGGCCTGGGGGACCTTTAAACGTGGCGGCGTCTGCCCTTGTTACAGTCAGCGCCGGCAGAGCAGGTTGTGCGTGCCATCCTCATTACTCGCCACGTCCGTCACTTGCTTGGCAACCGGGCTGTGGCGTCGATGGGGAGGAGGGAAGAGATATTATAGCTGGAGCTGCTCCTTCCGTCTCCCGGCTGACATTTCCCCTTAAACTGTTTATTTACAATACAGAAGGAATGGGTGGCGGCCAGCGGAAGCTGGCTGTCAACCGTCATTGTCAACACCGCTGCCTGTCGGCGACAGGAAATTGGCAACTGTATTTTCTGTTCCCACGGATTTCACTCTCCGTCTCTCCTCTCCGTTGCGCTTGCATTTTGTTTTTGCTTCCGTGTCTCCTGCTCCCGTCGTCTATCTGTTCTCTCCGGTAAACAGCTGAGGTCACATGCTCTGTACCATATTTTGACAACCTTCATTTGCAAGTCTGACGCCACCACGCAAAGACAGTAATTTATTCCTGCCTCTGATGAATCTATTTGAAGCACCGATTCGAATTAAATCTCGTGATGAGAAATCAGAGCTTCTGTTTGTTCGAGTATTTGTTCTGGAAAGAAAAGCTCCATTGTCTGTGTCAAGTTTGTTCAACCACGCTTAGATTTAATAATCGAGAAATTGTTGGCTATTTTCCTTTCCTTTCCCTATAAAGTCGTTTTAAAGGAGTCGTAATCAGACGCTCTCATGTATGCAAGTTGGAGAGGAACCCCAATGGACTCAAAGGTGCTCATTAGCGTCCCATCACAATTTCCATGAAGAATAGCCATCACCCCAAACTGAAGTGTTAAGTGAAATTAACATTTTGAAAAACGTCACCCAGCAGCGTCTTCTCATCTGGACCTTCACTGGTATCAAGGTCTGCGATACCGATTCCCCATTTCCTCTCCGATCCCAGCTTAAAACCACAAGAGACACTTTCTCATCTCAAGGTCTTCCTTCAGCGTCGCCTTGCTTTCTCTGCCTCTCCTCTCCCTTATTGCCACTTTCTTGTGCCTTTCCCTCACTTACTTTCAAAGCTGACAAATGAAGAGGATAAAGAGTATGGGGCGGGGGGGAGGCAGAAGGAGGAGATGGGTTGGGGTGGGCGCGAGATGGAGAGCTGATTAGATTAGAGAAACATGCTGGACTTGACACTCTCCTAATGAGCACTACAAAGGATTCGAGCTGCATCCCGAGGGTTTCGTAAGGGATGTTGTGCATGATACAGCAGGGAGGAGAGTGTTAAGGATGTGTACGCATGAGTACAAAACTCACAAAGGTGAAGTAAAGGTTGTCTCGGGACTTCCCTGTCCTCTCTGCTGCAGTAGAAACCTCTTTAATTGCCATTGAAGGGTGATGAAATGGGACTCTCTGGGATTCAGAAGCGGAGAAGAGCAGGGTTTGGAGGAGAGACTTGAGAATTTATTTTATATGGGTTTTTTTTTTTTGTTTGTTTTTATCTGGGAGGTGGGTGGAAAAGTAAGGAGGTTTTGTGCGTGGTTACAAGATGGATTATCCAGTCCGTGTGGGCTGTAATAGGTTTCTTTGGGAGTTTGGGACAACTAGAAATGTGGACATGTTTCCCTGTTACCTATTCACAAGGCCCAAGAGATACAAAGCAATGGCAGTACGGAAAGATTCTCTTCCAACAAAGTCATTTTGTTGGAAGAGTTTTAGTTTTCACTCGTCCTTTGTATTCGACTGAATGAGATTGGAAAAAAGTCTGAAAAAGAACAGTCAAGGTTGTTGAAGGCAGCATGAACACATTGTGACATGCAGTGGTTGAATGATGTAATCCTCTGTTTTGGTGTACCTGCTGTTCTCACAGGCTTTGTGATCTGAATCTTTGGGATCCTTATATTGATCTTTTCAGTTTTAGAGATGTTTTTGAGACTCTTACAGACCTAAAAAAAACAAAAAAAAAAACAGTCTGCATAGTCTAGTTTTAGATTGCACAATCGCCACATTCATGTAAACATACACATTAATGGAGCCTCAGTGTTGCATTGATGTGTTTGGAAAGAAATCCCCCAGAAAGAGGAGGAGGAGAATATGGACACGGTTGTGACAAAACAAGAGAAGACAACCTGGAGGCTAATGTTGCAACCGCAACTTAAAGTAAGTCTTAGCATCTTTGAGCATTTTACATTAGCATCTACCATTGTGGACTTGCGTTTTCCAACAATACACACTCAATGTAAGCGTAACAATTCGTTTTGTGAAGGCTGCAAGTAGCAGCAGCAGCTGACATGATCACAGCTGCTGCTGTGAGCTGCAGCCTTCATCGTCCACCGTCCAGGCTGCTGCTATGCCTCCCCAAATATCAGACACAATCCGATCATGGTCGCAGGCTTCCAACCAGTCCCCCCGCCATCCTACACCCACGCACAAAGCCCAACCGATTTGAGCTGCAACCGAAGAGTTTGCTCACAATTTTCCCATGAGCCGATCTTTTGTCTCAGACGGCCGAAAATCGCGCTGTTTGCTTGAGCCTTAAGGAAGACGTTTGTCAGGTCAGCTGAGGGGTGAACATGTTTGAAGGTGCCTGAAGTGAGTTTCCACCCACTCATGTTTGTCCGATCACAGGCAGTATGCAGGTTTGTGTATGTGAAAGGTTGTGGAATACACTTTAACTCCACCCCTGGCTGAGAACTTGTCACAAACTCCCAACTTACGCTGCATCAGCAATATCCGTTGTTGCACGCTGCAGTTAGTCACAAACACAGAGGTCTCCACAGGGTGAAAATGCAGTTGTTAAGGTGTAGAAAAATGTATGTGACAGCAAGACCCCACGCACTGCGAGGCTCGACAACCGCTCTTTCAAGGAAATAGAGAGGAGTGCTTACAGTGTTGGACAGGCTCAACGAGAACCTGCCAAAGACTCCTGTCAGGGTTTGAGAATCAGTGTTGCAATCTCATTAAAAGAACAAGGCCTTTCAGTCAGAGCCCCACAGAGAGCAGAGTGCCGCGTTGACTGTTTTATTAGCGTGTACCCTGCTCTGTAGACAAACGCTGAGTGTAAGAGTATATGTATAAATGCTTTATAAATCCTAAAAATCATTATCATTTACTGTGCATTACCAGTCCAGATTCTGACTGAATCTGATGAATGTGGAACATATTTTTGTTTTTATTTCCAATTTTTACCGTCCCGATTCCTTCCTTCCATCCATGAGAATTTATCAAGCAGTGAGGTAACACGGTGGATAATTAAAACGTTATCTTTGAGGGACGAATACTCATCCATAACAAACAGCTTAAACAATTTGTGAAAAATGTTCCTCAACATAAAATTGCAAAGGCTGTGAAGATCCCATCATCTCGTCAATGATGTATATGCGGAAATAATTGTGCTCAAAGGAGAAAATATTCGACGCTACTGATGTGTGTTTGGTCTCAGTCACCTCAATAATGAACAGAAATGGTTGAACCTTCCATTCTGAGAGAATCTTGCAGTTGAATTTGTTGCAGATGCTTGTACACTTGACATCTTCATGGAGATCACCACTCGGATCTGGAAAATCAAACCACCTTACCTTTGACCGAACAATAAGCACCTGAGCCAATCAATGATATCATAGTCTATTTGAGGACACTGTGGCAACTCCTGTTGGCCCCTGCAGGTGATTTGTTTCATTTTCTATGGAGATACTTCTGTTCGGCTTCCCCCAGCGTTTTTTGCGTTATGGATTCATCCACACAATCATTCTTTACTACTCCGTAGTCAGACATCTTAATTTGAGGTTTGGTTGAGGATGGGTTTCGAGTTGCGAGGTGCAGATGGTTGATTCATGGTTATGCCGTGTTAGCAGATGGCTGTGGTTGAGGGCAGGCAGCCGGTGGTTTGAGGAAGCAGAAGGCTGCGCAGCATCCCTGCCACTCCGTGTGGCTACCACTGCTATTTATTCACGTTTATTTATCCGCAGAAAGTTCAATGCGGCGACATGATTCTTTATTGAGTTCTTCTTATCCACATTACTGGTTGTCGTTTATCCAACCTCTTCTGTAATTTCTTGAAAACATCAGTGCTCATCTCCCTCTACAGTTATCACTATATCACTATTGCCGTGTTTGGTTCTACCTGCTGTGAGGATTTTTTATTAGATCAAGTCGCCACAAGCCTCCCACAGATTCACAGTTACTTATTGTGCATGAACACTTGCTGCTTAGTGCCATCCCGGGAGTGGTGTTGGCTGCAAGTCTGGCATGTTTGAGAAAAGGGAGTATGCTGCACTGCGCTGGGGCTCGGCAGTCATCTCGATGTTGATGAATGACTGACTATTGCTAGTTGTTTGTTGGGGCAATAGTTTAAGCATCAGTCTCTCTTTATTTTGCTAAATGAACACTGTTCCTCCATTTTCTCAACTCTGCAACCAGTAAACCACAGCTAGAGCGTGCATGCGCACGAAAGAACCACATTCTAGAGTTTCACAATTTTCACATTGCTTGATTTTTGGGGTTGAGCAGAAATGTAAAAAAACAAAACAAAACACCGAGTGAATGGATAGGTTGTGTGTGCAATCAGAGTGAAAGAGAGATCGTGGGCAGTAATGGTGACGCCATACTGGGAAGCAGATGATGACATTTTCAGCATTTCCATCATTGTAGAGTTTATGAAAGTTTCAACTCCAAAATAGCTTGAGCACAACAATCTGTCTTTTTGAAATGTGTTGGATAGCCATTCAGCCTGAACATAAAGATCTCAGTGGAAATCGCTTGTTTTTGCATTGGTTCTGGAGAATGTCAGACTTGATGCTTAACACTTTTTTTTGTTAAAACGTGGCAGAGCGGATTTCCTGCCGTCTACACGTACGTCTTATGTGAAAACGCAACACTTTTAAAGAAAAATTTCACATGAAAATAGGGCCTTCGAGGAGAGGCTTAAACCCAGCTCACATTCCCGATTAGCGTGTGTTCAATCCACCGCTTGGTGAATTCTGCTTCACAATGATGGGAAGAGCCGACGTCGAAGGATCAAAAAGAAACGTCGCTGTTAAAACCAAAAAAGTCAGAAGGATCATTACGCCCCTCTTTTCACTTTTCTATTCATAGTGAAGATCAAGTGAGCTTTCGCCCTTCTGCTCTCAGCCCTCCCCTCTGAGGCGTTAGAGGAGGCAGTTGTCCTTTTGTGTTGTGCAAACTGTGCATTATCTGTTGAGCCCAGAAATATAAAATATGGGAGGGAAGACATTCATTGGGAAATGCCTTCAATAACTTTTTCACCCTTGGATGATGCAAAGCCTTTATTTTTTCCTGTTCTCCGACACTGAGTGGCTCCACTGGAGCTGATGACAAGGTCAGGTGCCTTGCTAAGGGGCACACTGACGGTTACAAATGGTGTTTCTCATCCACATCTTCTTCATTTACCCTCAGAGTAGAACACTCACAGAGACTGACCTTATACAAATAAAAACTTGTGAATAAATGTCTGAAGTAGTACAAATCAATTTGTCTGTGACAGCAGGGTGAGCTCAGAGCTACAAGCTGCAATAATTGCTTCAGCATTTTAAATGTCAATGCTTGTGCCCCTCAATTCTCCATCCTAGTTTCTGTTAGTCAGGCTGCCTTTGTTTGTTTGTGATTTTTGGCAACGGTCAATTGTTGTAATTGTGAAATAATGTGTCTGCACTGTTGTGGCTTCAGCTGTCATCGTTTTCACAATTCAGCTTCAAGCTGTTGGCTCCACAGAGAATCCACCAGATGTTTGGTTGCTTCATGTAATTTTCCAACACAAAACAATGTTCAGACGACTTTTCTTGCTACTAATGAATTATGCTACCATGCCTCGTGCGAAAGCATATTTTGTGCATGATCCCAAATCTTATTACGGGTGACTCTCTACTATAAAACTACGACCGAGGAGACTATAGACTGGGATTCATGACACTCTGGAGGCCGCCATTGTTGTTGTTTTCCGCATACTCATGCATGTGCTGAAGAACTATTTACGTTATTTATTTTTCCGATGCATGTCTACGCGCTGAGCACTGTCGACGTAAAAATGGACCCCAAAAACACAGAAAACCTTTTCTGTTTTCACTTTTGCGTAAAAGGAGCCTAATTTACTTCCAGGGTAATGTTCGAATAATTAAATTTTTTTTCAACTTCTCAGAATAAGTCACTAGTTATAGACTAATATCAGCAACAAATTTGATTATTTCTTGTATTTGAATCCATTTTGGATTCATCATGTTTACATGATGACTTGCAACCAATTGCTTACAAATTCCAATCGGTTGACCTAAAAGCGATGGGCGTGCAAGATGCCGAGAAGAAGAGCAGGCTCAGTTCACGTACCAGCTTACCTCATCCGATTTTGAAAGTATCGTCTTTATTAACTTCAGTTATTTATGCCAAACTTGTCAAATCACATTCAATTGATGAAGTTCAGGTGTGCGCCAACTGTCTTCTAAGTTATCCGTCATAAGAATATCGGTACAGATCATGAACTTGCTCATTATCAGGATTATTACCAGCCACCCTCGAGTGTAGAATTCACAAAGTTGTTTCACTGCAGTTTCACTGACTGACCTTTATGGGACATTAAAATATAATCCTAATTCCTCCGTTATGACTTGTTGTGGAAGAGAACTAATGTATGGTCTCGTTTGAATCAAGCATGTTATAAAAGGAAGAAAAGCACGGAAATGTGAATATGAAACAGGAAAAACACAGTGTGCGATTAATTGCAATTTAAACAAACAAACAAAAAATTAATCCACTCACAACCCCCCCCAATTTAAACCTTTTTCTCCCTCAGTCATGCACTAGATGTTCTGTCGGGAAAAAAAAGGCTCTTATGTAATGAGCCCTATCTAAACATCCAAGGAAACGTTTGCAGCAGAAGTAGGCCAGTAAAATAATTACTCAGATGAATAAAAGGAGGATGGAATGGGAGAGAAGAAAAAAGAACTTAAAAGCAGGGGATGATAGGTTTGTTTGATATAAATTCTAAATTATAAATAGATTTGAGTTTCACCCTTTACCCACACTGGAATTGAATTCATTAATCGCAGAATGTTACCCTCATTCTTACACATTTCTCTCCTTTCTCTGAACTCCAGGCTTAATATCACACTCTGACAGAGTTTAACGTAGAATTGAGCACATTTTGAAATACTTTGTGAAACAAATAGCCTTGTCTTGATCCACTGAGTGGTGCTGCTGCAGCTCGCTTGGTTTGCTTTGCCATGTAAAGCTGGAGGATCCGACCAGAACGCCGCTCATCGTGTCAGTAACCATGGTGATGTAAAGTCGGCCTTTACAGGGCATTGATCATTGAGCTGTCATCATCAGCCGAATAATACCCCCCCATTCCCCAAGGCAACTCTCACCTGTAGTACCATCACACCCTCTGTCTGACATTTTCTGTTTCTCTGTTTGGCTCTACATTCTTTTTTTTCCAAGTAAAATATTATCAAGTCTGTTCTTTTATCCACTATTGAGATTCACATACGCCAATATACTATTTAAAACGGCATTGAACTGTTATTTTGTGTTGATAAGTTCATCAATTTCCCCTCCAGACACACCGTTCAGGGAAGGTCAGGAGCGAGACCTGAAGGCGGCCCTGAAGGGGACGGACCCCTCCATCCCTTTGGTGTTTGTCAGTGGGAATCATGACCTGGGCAACACCCCCACTCCCGGCACCGTGGAGCAGTACTGCTGCGCGTGGGGTGATGACTATTTCAGCTTCTGGGTAAGCAAGCCACTAAGTGCATCTCCAAGTAGCTTCCTTTTGTCATCCAGATTTCATTCGCTGGTCATTTTAAGAGAATTTTCTTTGATTTGACACAAATTGTTATGTGGACTCCAGAACGAGCCGTGTATGTCAGTGATCACTGCATCTGGTGTAAAAACTGAACCGTGCCACTTCATTAGAAAGATATTTGTCTAATTCAATGGGACGCTAGAGGAGCATAAGCCCCGTAATTAAAACACTTTCTGATTCTGTGGTTTCAATTTTGCTTCAGCTTCTTTTCTGCATCCGTCCATCTTCAATACCCAAGCTATCCAATATAGAGTCATGAGGGCAGCAACTGATCCCAACTGACAATGAGCAAGAGGCAGAGCACACTCTGTACAGGTCATCGGTCCATCCCACGGCCACAGATTAAAAACAAAAGCGCGAGTGAGTTATGTGTATGACCTCAGAGCGGTCATACACATACCTCACTGCTGCATTCATGTACCGTATATAAGTTGTCAAAGTTGTTCATGCTTCTTTTGTGTGAATACATCATTACACATTGACAGTAGTTTGAAATGTATTGTAGTAATGAACACCAGGCTGGAAGAAAATGTTGAGTAAAAGAATCAAGATCTCACTGTTTTCTGTGTCAAACGCTCTTCATGTCCCAGGTGGGTGGAGTGCTCTGCCTGGTTCTGAACTCCCAGCTGTTCTACGATGCTTCGGCTTGCCCTCAGCTGAAGGAAGCTCAGGAGACCTGGCTGGAGACGCAGCTGAGCAGAGCCTCCTCTTCAAAGGTACAAATGGCATGACTTCTTCTGCTATGTTGGGACTTTGAGGTTTTGATAGCTATTGCTACCTGGAGGACCGAGATGCACATTAACCTCACACCCATCCGACTGCCTCTTGTTTCAGGAACCCAAACCCAAACACGTCCTGGTGTTCCAGCACATTCCCCTGTACCTCAAGAGCCCCGACGAAGAGGACGACTACTTTAACCTGCAAAAGACAGTCAGACTAAACCTGCTGGACAGGTTCAAGAAGGCAGGTAGGACCTATTAGAGATGGCAACTGTTGCGAAAACGCTGCTAATGATCATAACGGCTGTAGTAAATAATTCTTCTGCACACGTGCAGAACATTACAAAAACAAACGGCACCAATTTATGATCTATCATGTTAATGACCTCGTTTTAGGAGTTTCCATGGAGACTCAAAACTTTTCAGAAACAAAACCTCAAAAACGATGCGCTTTCACTTGAAACGTCGTCATGTAAACCAGGCCGTAGTTTGTTTAGATGTAGTTGGAATGAATGCAGAGGAAGTGGTGGCGTAAAGGTTAGGGAAGTGTCTTAAGTGTTGCATCACCACTGTGGTTCCCTGAACGAGGCTCTCCACCCCACAGGGTGCATGAGGAACAACATCTGATGTGAAACTTGTGTTAAAAGCAAGAATCACATGATCCTGTTGAGAGCAGTGAAAAACACTGGTTCAGTTTGTTTCTGAACTTTGTTACATTCCTCCTCCTTTGTTACAGTAATCATTATATTTTCAGTTTTTCTTCTTCTTTTTTTCATTTTCTTGCCAGATCTGAACGGTAGTTCAGGAAACAACTTACAGTAACTCAGCATCATTGTGCTGATTATTTGTACAAGGGCGCAAGAAATATTTCTTAAAACTGCTGAATTAGTTGTGCCCATTTAAGCCTGTAAACAATTAGAAGTCACTAAAGAGACTAATCGGTTTTATTGTTATCACAGATAAGCCGCTGCGTTTCCACCACTCTGAATAATCAGTTGTGTTTTCCAAGATGCAGGATTTCAGTCCACTGTGAAGTGGTCTTAAGTTTCTTGTCTTAATGCGTCTTAGCAAATATTCCTGTAAAACCTGTTCACTTCAAACATATCTAACCGAAGCACAGTTAAGATCCCTGCCCAAAGGATTAATGCTCCATTATCCAGACCCACAGGAGGAGCTCGGAGCACACGCACCACGTAGATGTAATTGAATTAATTAATACATTCACGTCCTGTAAGGAGAATAATTCCATCATCGAAATCCATTGTTGGAGGCTTATGAGCGACGGATAGAAGAGAGCCGGACAAAGAAACTCTCACAAGGACGGAAAGTCTTTAAGAAGACTGAGAATTGGTATTTGTGGCAGTGTCCGGAAATCTCTCTGCTGATTGACGAGGCCTTTCGTACAGACGTGCGTCCCGCTTCTCAATGATGCATCAAGGTGACTTGACGGCAGGATGGTGTTAATTTCATTATCCGTCCATTATCCCGTCGTGTATTTATCCGTGTTGGCCCGTTTTGGTCTGATGACCTCTCTCTCATAATTGATTGTTCCTCAGTGGGAACACTGGTTAAAGATTTAAAGGGCAAATCCATGCGAGCTTTTTATATGCAGGAATGGAAGGTGTTACTTGTACACGGAGAACATGCGAAGTGCGAGTGTCCTTCCCCCGCCCACACTCTTGCTCACTTCTGCCCTGCCAGCAATTATAAATTCAGAAAACATACAGGGCACGGTACTGTATGAGCCATATACCTCCACACATGTACATTGCGGGTAATAATTGATGAAAGACACGGTAAACTACATGACTTTCTCATGTTCGTAGACATATACATTAAGTAAGTGCAGTGCATGGTATATCTGGCTACAGCCACAGATGTGATTTCTGTGATTTAACTCCAACCAGTCACGACTCTCCTGGTTCTTACACACACAGGGTGATTTCAAGTACAGTTTCTTGAAATTTCATCTTGAAATTTTTTTGCTCAATATTGGATTTCACAATCTTAACATGCTTCATTTTGACATTTTTATGAGCATTGTGAGTCATTCCAATAGTGGAGACTTTGCGAGGAAAAGCACATTGTTCCTCATGAAAAGGACAAGGAGGTGCACAAAGCCATGTTGCTATTAGCGGCTCTTGATGATTCTGCTGAATGTGCCAATTCCAAGTCGGCAATCGGATGACTTGACTTTCATAAAAGAAGTGAAACTAGTTATTGTTGAATTATACAGCATTTGCGTCTTCATTCTCTCTCCGCTCACGTTCATGCTCCTTCTGATTCCTCCGTCTCTTCTCGGAAGTGACTCATGACTGGTGCCGGGATGTCGGAATCTACTGGAGTCTGTCCCGGAGGCACGCTTGCAAAAGAGACCGACTGTGATCATTACGGCTCTGCGTCGGGTTTTGATTGAGATGCTGCTGCTCGTTTTATACCATATAAAAAAACTGTAATCACGAAGGCCAAAGTCGGGTCAAAAAAAAAAAAGATTTACATCTCGCTGTTCAGGAGATGGCAGTGTCAGTATTTCGCTTGTTTCTGTTAAGTACTCTTTGTCTTGTATCACTTTGTGAATTTTTTTAAATTTTTTTTTATAAAGATGACCTCGTGAATCATTGAGAAAGTTATCCAGAAAATAACCTTTTCTTCCTTTCTTAGATAACTGAATGTTAGTTTGTCTCTGATACTAATGAATTTTTAATCACATGATAGAATTATGCATCACTTTCAGTCCAGTTTGAGCACTTTGCTTTTAATTAATATTTGTCAGTGGTTCTCCGCTGAGAGATATTTTTTATTTTGCCTTTTAAAAATATTAGTTTTATATTCTCTAAGCATTTTGAGGCTACTGCTGTCTGAATTTTTCTTGGTATCCATGGTTACAGATGTCTGCAACAAGGTGAAAGGAAACAAAAAGAAAAGGCAGTCTAGCTGGTCCCTTCTGCTATGATACTTCAGATTAACTCTCTTAATCCAGTTAGATTTTTATTTCAGAAGCTTTTTCTTCATCTAGCCTGCCCACTCTGCATTAGCTTTAGCATCAGCACAACTAAAAGGCAGCAGGAGCACATTGTAGAGCAATCGCCTACTTGTTGACAGTAATACTGTTCCACTTGAGGAGAACGTAGTGGTCAGTCATTCATGTTTTCAGGCCGCGCTTACACGGCAATGTTTTCAAGTGAAAATGGAAAAACTTGGATTGTGCTTTGGGGGTCCACGTGCACAACGACGGTGCACTGTTTTCTGGAAAGAAAATGCAAAAATAATTAAAACATCGCCTTGTATATGTGTCACTCAATAGATAAAACTTTCCACAAAAATAATGGTTAGTTTACCGACCCATTTGTAGGCACTCTAACGATATAAAGTTAGGATTTTTTTAAGGCCCCGTAAAGCGATGCAGCAGAGCTGATGATTTTATGTGTTGATGTGTTTCTGATGAACGCAAAGATGAGGCGTGTTCCACATTTGATTGACATTTTCATTCCAACTCCACCAATTCTGCTGAACTCCCACGTGCACAGGGGAATGAATTTTAAACTTAACACTACTTCACAGGAAAAGAAAAGGACATTTAATTTCATGAGTATTAAAACATTTCCGTATGGTTAGTAGATAAAGATGAAGAGATTACACAAAACAGCTTTTATATATCTCTTTTCTTCAATATAATGCATAAAGTAGAAGCTGATTCAGTTTTATTAGACTAATAAGTTCAGCAATGTCAGCAACACTGTTGATGAACTGCTGATTTTTTTTTTTTTTTTTCTTTCTTGGAATTCATAAAATATCTCAGAGGAGCAACAGCAGGCTTTTTCAGAAGAGGCAACACCAGCGGCTGACTAGGTCATGATATTTATTGCAGAGCCAGTGAAAAGTGTGTTTCCACTTTGTGCTGAGAGGCCGAGGTTTTTCTCATCCGTGACAAATGAGTTCTCTTTTGGACATACTTTAGTTCTGGTGAAACTATTTCTACCTTCTCTTCACGATGGGTTATTCACTCATCATTTCCATTCCCCCGTTGGTGTGTGTTCGCCGCCGCACCCCGTGCTCCGAAGCCTCCAGATGTGCACTCGCACTTGGACGATCATTACTGTCATTACAGTAAAAGGGCAGCATCATTAACCTCTCTCTGGCATGTGCTCTCATGCCTTATTCCCCCGGAGGATTCAAGCATGCTGAAGAACATGAGCATCGGCACATTAAGCAAGAACGTCATTTTTCTTCGGAGGTTTTTTTTTATTAGGTGAACTTTTGACAAAGATAAGTTCCGATCCATATTTGCGCAGCTCACTTATGTAGTTCTCCCTTGGAAGTGAATAGTGCCATAACAGCAGCCGAAGTGTTACATGTTCCAGCGTGACGTTGGGGAAATGTCTTCAGAATGCTTGATCAGAGCAGTATTTAATTGTTTTTTCAAAGTCGACAGTCTTCCATTCCCTTAAATTTCTTGGTTGGTTCCTATTTGAGAGAAGCCAAACATCAGTTTGTCGGGAAGCGAGAAGTGAAATTGGACGAGTCACCTCGTTCATGGTCGAGTTGATTCTAATGCTACAGGAAGCAGCCACGGAATGGGATCTGTGTACTTTACACAAACGTCTCCTTGGCATCAGATCAATCCCGAGAAGTAAGCGCACACCGCTGCAGTGTAAACCGAGTTCTCGGACCACTCCAGAGGTGTCTTTTCATGGTGCGTGTTTTCTCGCAGCAGCCGGGAACTCTGCTCCAGCATTGTGAGGTTGTTATCGCTCCTGCTGCGTTTTCCGCTGCCCCCGCACCACTCCACTTTCATATGATGGAAATAGAGACGATAGTCCCCTTGCACACAAAGAAATACATTTAATTGATTTTTTTCTTCCCCACAGAAGTCCTTTTTCCCCTCACTTCTTCATCTTCGAGGGTGTATGTGCTGGCAGTTATTTGATTGTGTGTGGTTTTCTACATGTTGTGTGTGTCTGAGCATTCTTTACAATTTCTTTGTGCTTTGCATTTAAATTACTATGGAGTATTGTGTTGCTCTTAACATGATGTATATCTATATTTTTGTGTGCGCGTATGTGTTATCTCAGCAGAACAGCTGCACATGGAAAAGGTGCAACACCAATTAGTCTCCTTCTGGCTCATCAGAGCGAACAGTTCCACTCCAGCAACTGTTGTCTGGATTCTAGCTCATATTAATGACACCGTCTCTCTGTGATGACCCCCCCCCACACACACACACACACACACACATACTCCAGGTCAGTGTTGTACAGCCTCCCTTTTCAATTGCATGAGCAATTACTATGGTAAGTGATTTCTTTCATATTAAATCATTTCAGTCGGGACTGTCGTGTACCAGCTCTCAAGTTTATCGCTTGCTTTTCAAACTAATATGACAAGCCAGAAAAAAAAAAACACAAGTTAGACGAGCAAGTTGTGTGTGTAATGCCTTGGCATTTCCTACTCGGTGGAAGACTCTTCAGAGAGTTCTTTAAAGACGGTCTGTGGAAAACAATAACACAAAGTGCTGGAACACCCTGGAGGAAGTCCTTTACTTGTATTATTGTTATTTCTGTGCAGCCTTGTCACTGTCACATTTGTAATCATAGTAAATAATGCTCTCCAGGCTTTATTACCTGCGCTTTTTTTTTCCTGATTTGTCACTGCATGAATGCATCCGATCCAGCGTCTCGTCACTGCACAAGGAGGAAGATGAAGTGCAAGAAACTGTGTGGTTGACTCTTGAATTTAAAGAGGATAGGTTTTACAGACCACTCAGCCAGGGGGCGTCAAACATCTTTCTTCATCTCAAGTGTGTCAGTTCGGTAGAGTCCTGCCATAATAACTTTTAAATGTAAGGTCTTTCTTTGTTGTGGCATCAAGTATATGTAATGAAACCATCTCTATTTTCACAAAACCAAACAATTACTCCAGAAAGTTGCTACAATCTCAAATTAAAGCCAATTTTAATTATATTTTCTGGTGCAAAATACAGTGAAATACCCCCAAAAAAGGTCTCCTTTCGCTGTTACATTATGCATGTTTTTACAAGTGTAACCTGTCATGGTATCATCGCTGAAACGTGTCTCAGCTTGGTTCTCAGTGTTCCATTGAGCCCGTTACTCTTAAGCAATTTGTTAAAAAGTCAGTTTTCTCTGGGATTTTGACAATTGGCTTTGTGGTTTGGTGGCTCAGATCGGAGGCTCTTGCGGGCCGATCTTGGCCCACAGGTCTCACTTTTGACACCCCTGCATTAGAATCTCCTCATGGAAGACAGAATTCCCACAGGTCAGGGCCAGTGTCAGCTTTCAGATAGGTGAGCAGAAATCCCAGGAGCGCTCTCAGCCTCTCCTCTCCTTGATAGATGGAGTACTGTAATTAGGTTTCTTTGCCCTCCCTCATATCCTCATAGATTCATATCCTACAGTCAGGATCTTCACACCTACAAACAAGGAGGGATGCGTGTTCAGACTGATACATACTTTACCTGCCGCCTTTGTTTGCCTGCAAACCCTGTTTACGTTAAGGAAAGAAGTGGAGGGGGAACACAAAAACAAAAGTGCAGCTGGGATTTTCGTTGGAATTTCCAGTGTTGCTCGCGGCTGTCGAGTTGTACATACAGTAGGTAATTAGAGGCAAAGATAAGCTGTGCGCCGCTCTGTGTAGTCTCTCCATCCCTCCCCCCCTCCGACTGTCTCTCGCTCTTTCTTGCTCTTTTTGCCGCCGGTTGTCTTTATCAGCGAGGCTTCTACTCTCTTCAAAAGCGAAGGCACATTTATCACCCACTGGGGACTTGATAGGAGGCCACGGTTAAGCCTTTAACCCCATTGTTTTAGTGATGAGACTGAATTAATAATGCTCCAGCTTTCTTCCCCCTGCCTTTGAGGTCTTCTGTTTCTGGATCTAAAGGTACGTGTTGTTTTAAGATGACTTTGCTCGGCGTTCAAACTGAAAACTGGAGTGTTTTTTTCTCAAGAACTGTAATGACATAACGTACAGTATTTCAACAATTTTGTCCAACTTGGGGTGGCAGAGGGACTGGATCTGGTCTCAATAGGTAGGGTAAACCTCAGATAAGTCACAGTTGCATAACAGGACAAACCGAGAGAATCACTCACACAAACAATTTAGACGCCAAATCATCTTTGTACAAAACTGCAAACCACTACATTATAATGTTGCTCCCAGATAGTCGTTGGTAATTGTGTTTATTTCTTTACTTTGTACTTTGTCCGGATCATTTGTTAATTGCTGTTATGTCTCCAGTGTTGGTGCTCCAGCTGTGTCTAAAAAAGAAGGCAAAAAAAACAAAGTTGGGTCTGCAGTGTCATGTTTGTCCAAACAACATTAGCGTAGTGATCCATCTTGTTTTCATGCTCGAAACGACGATTGCCCTCAGAGGGATTTACAACACATTCTCTCCTCACGGAAACCTTGTTTGAACTTTGTTCTGAAACTCGTCTCCGCAGTATTGTGATATCTTTTTGAGATGGAAACTTGAGATGCGGCTTTCGCTTTTCAAATTTGGCTCATGTCACCTGACTGAAAGTGGCTTTCCAACTGTTGAGGATATTTAAACGTGATGAAAGGTGGATTTTACAGTTACTACCCAGGTGCTCAGTAACAGCCTAGACCGGGGGGGTTAAACATGAGGCCCGTGGGCCAAAAGCAGCCTTCAAGAGGCTCCGATCCGGCCCATCAAGGAAATTGTAAATATTTAAATATAATACAATAATAGATTTTTCTTTTTTTCCTTACAACACGGACATCATGACATTTCACTGTATTTTGCAGTGGAAGGTTTCATTGAAATTGTCTTTATGTTGATGATGTTAACATTTTCTGGAGAAATAATTTGGTTTAGAACAGAAGTAAATATATAATTTTCAATCATGTATATACTCTGCGCCACAACAATGGAAACTTTACTTTTTAAATGTAAAAGTTATTCTGGCACTGTTTTACCAGTGTCTGGTGCCCATTCAAAATATAACTGGGCTGAATGTGGCCCCTGAATAGAAATATGTGTGAGACCCCCGGGTCTAAAACAACAAACCCCTTTGAGCAGAGAGTATTAGCATTGAAGAGGATTTCAATGAAATGCTTATCAGATTTTGGGTGCTGCCCCCTCAAGGTCGAACTGCCTTCACAGAGTT
>OMNM01014245.1:5080-20077 GCA_900302745.1 Parablennius parvicornis | reverse complement strand
GGTCGGGTGGGGAGGTGGGGGTGTGATACTGAGCCACACATTACATTTGCTTCAATAGAACAAATTTAGTGTGTGGCTTAGTATCGCAGTTTCTGCAGAGCTTCATGATGACTTATTTACTAAATTCAGGCGTGTAGGAGAAGGAAGACATTTCAAACTTAAAGGACTACGACCCTTCAAGACCACGTGTGCCCGCCTCAGTCAGAAGTCACATTTGCCTCACTCCGCAACTACTTTTACATATTCGAATAGTCAACGATTGAAGTTGCTGTTGCAATAAACATTGAAAAAAATTAAAGGTACTTTTCAATGGAATGATAAGCACTCAGTGGATAAAACGTAGTGACCAACCCAGGTGACAACTAATTTACCCAAACTGCTTAAAACACTGAATTTATTTTAAATTGTTATCCAGTAGGTAGACTGTTATATTAGGCTATGAGCCCTTTATAGCAGCGAAGAGCTCACATGGGATAGGGTTCGGCTTAGATATGAGGCTGCTCTGAAGTAGTTAAAAATGGATTTGCAGATGTTGAGGAATACCATTTTAAGACACGAGAATCAGAAGAATCTGGGGGAAGACCTGAGAAAGCAGTCTGGATCTTTTTTTTGAAAAGCTCTTGGTTTTGTATGTCAGACTGCCAGTCAGTATTTGGCTTCTTGTGTTTCATAAAACCAGAAATCAAACCCTTTTTTTCGTAAATACAAACAAACAAATCTGCGTAGATCTAGGGATAACTGTCACAGTGTGAATGAACCCAGGCTTTAAATGTTTGTAACAAGCAAGTACAAAAGAAAAATTATAGAGACAACAGTAATGGAACAACTTAGTCTTTTTTCTTACATTTCAAAACAATCAAATTGTCTACCATTCATAAAATAACAAAGAATAGATTGCTCATGCGATTGTTAATCAATATGATAATTTTTATTGTTAACAGACATTTTCAGATTTTATTTTCCCATTTGAACCAATGCCTTTTTGAACAAAAGATCAGAAATTGAAGGACGAAGATTGAGTTTTAGTTTGTGATGGACTGTGGTGAAATAATTGCAGTGATGCGGTGTTATCTGAGTGGATTATTGATGATACTAGGACTGAGGAAACCTCCCTGTTTACAGCCATGGCATGGCTGACCAAAACCTGGACACCTACGCTCATCTCCTCTGTGTGCAACAACACTCCGGTCCAATCAGAGGCTCACCTACAAGTCACATGATCATGCTCTTAGCAGGGATTAGAACCGTGTTCTTGCTGGGACCAGCATGGCTCCTGAGTGGCAAAGCAGATGATCCCAGATAAACCGTAACCTCACCTCATTGTACACCGTAACCTCACCGCATTGTGCATGTCATTGGCTACAGATAAAAGAACTACTCGCTTCCAGTGATGAGGAAGAAGAGGTGCAGCCAGCGAAAATAGAGAAATCCTACGTTCCCAAAATCACAGGTAAGACACACAACAACGTATTGAAGAGTAGAAAAAGGGAAGAAAAAAAATGTTGAAACTGGGATTTAGAAGGGAGCGGAGGCTGAAGATTTGTGTCCTGATTTGTGAAATCTGCAGGGAGCGTAAAGGGGAAATTTGCAGTAATGGAAAAACAAAGACAAGAAGAGGAGAGGAAGAGGATGGAAGGAGAGAGGAAGAAGCGGGAAGCCCAGGACAACATTGAGAAAGCCAAAATCAGGAAGGAATTGGCTAAGAAGGCTGTTGAGGTCAGTGAACCAGTGAACTATTTGTAAAGCGACTCACCTGTCACTGGCTGAATGCATCTTGACGCTTCCTTTCTGGTGGGAATGGTGCTTTTTTTTTTCATCTGTAATGAGTCAGGTGATCCTCAGCTGCCACTCCAGTGAGTTATTTTAAGTGATATTTGACATCAAACCAGTTGGCAGAGGCTGGATATAGGTCTGAAACCACTCGTGGCATTGTTGACATGACCAGCCTGTGAACCGACGGTAAATAGGTCACTTTCATTTCATGGAACTGTTTAGACTCGAAAAAGAAAAAGAAAAAAACATTTCAAAATTGCAATATTGTTCAATCAGTACGACAAGGAAAGAACCACATGGATTGGCGTTTTCAGACTTGTTATTATTTCATGCATTTCTTGAGAATGGTTATGTAAGTGTCCTTGTGCCACATAAGCAATTACAGGAAATTACCTGGTACTTCTTTGGCCTAGTTCTGCTCCAATGAGAGCAGTCAAACTGACAATGAAGTTCAAAACGTTGTTAGGAATATTTAAAAAAAAGAAAAAAGAAAAAACACTGTTGAAACTGAAATTATTATCCAACAACCTTGGTGTAATAACAGTTATCATGGCAAACATCCATTTACAAGAAATCTACTGATAGACAGATAGATGGATAGATAGATAGATAGATAGATAGATAGATAGATAGATAGATAGATAGATAGATAGATAGATAGATAGATAGGTAGATAGATGATAAAAACACACAAAAACACATAATGCAAGTGTGACACTCGAGTTTTTCTTCTTTTTTTTTTTCTTTTTTGCCCTTAAATATAAATTATGCTTGTGGGTTAAAATGTTTAGCTGTGAGGAAACACCACCGACTCAGTGATCAAGAAACAACTGGAACAGATCTGCCAGGTGTAGACAGCCCATGAGTGGCAACTGTTTCCCACACCTCAGAGACAAAATTAGCCCTAGACTTCCCTACTGTGACTAAATTAGACTCTGCTATCTTCAACTGACACCTATAACGCTGACCTACTGCAAATGGTGACATTAGGCCAATAGGCTGTCCCTTACCACACATGCTCTCTGCTAGGATAGCTATCAGCACGAGGTATTTTATTCAAAGTCCTTAATTTGTGCATAGTTGAATGCCGCTGTCACATTTCTCTCCAAATTATCCAAACAGACTGCATATTCAAAAGGTTTGTATTTTTTAGATTTGAAACTTCCCCTTATGTATTTCATTCTCGGTACGTGGGCACCAGCAATGGCTGTGAAACACATATTCAAGATAAATGATTGATTCCTGATTCAAAATTGTTTATTCTTTATATAAACAGCAGAAGCATATTTCACTATGCAATAAAGTTCTTTCTTTGTAGTCCTCAAAAAAGCCAAACAAAGATTAGATATTGAAAAGTGAATGAAAGAAGGATCCGGAGGATCCTGAACATATTTAAACAAGCAAAAACACTGCAGCACAACTCTGTCATGTTTTAACCGGTTATTTCCAAATAAAATGCCCTCATGATGTACGCACAGTCATTCTCAGTTGAAACACTTCCGTTACCAACAAACGAGTAGATTCAGTTAAAAATACTACTGAAATAGTGAGATGTGGAGACGAGGATGCTGATTTGTTACACATTCAGACAGGTTTAATGCTATGCAGTGGAGATGAGACAACTATTAATGGGAAATCCAAATGAAATCCATTTCTATCACACTGAAATTGACTAAAGTCAAAATCAAGCCAAATCTGAGTTCACAGACAAATTCAAATGAAAAAAAAGAAAAAGATTTTGTAAATATTGTCATACACTTTTCTGCAATGGCAAAACTCTTGGACTTTACAAGCACGATGGTTCTCTGAAGACATATTATGACTTACTGGTAACCCTGCATGTGTTAAACTAAAGTTATCATGGCTGCTGGTATTATACATAAGTTTATCCACCCATAGTTATGCAAGCATATTTTTATGCTGCATGTTTCTTGTGAGATTCACTTTTATTGTGTTGCAATACATCCTGTGATCATCTGTGTTTTGATATACACTGGAAACGACTATGTGACAATATTTTCAAAGCTTTTTGATCATAAAGCCCGTGGATAACAACAAATTGTCAGAAAATTGAGCGTCCAGCAAAACTTTTGTCTTTTCAGAATTTGGCACAGTTAGAAGGCTTGACATTATTTTATTTCATGGGATGCAGGGAACAGAAGTGAGAAATACTGTGCAGTCTCTGCTTTGCTTTTTGTGTTGCACTGAATATAAATCCGTGGACCTGACCTGCTGATGTAATTCAGATTTTATTCGCTGTGTTTCCCCGTAATTACTTTCGACGAATCTCACTGTGTAGGAGGGAGATGACACAATCCTGGTGCGTGTGGTTCCCGCAAAGGCATCCAAATCTCCAGGCCGAATCAAGGTGAACTTTGAAGACATGGAGAGGAGTCGAGAGGAGGAACTGAAGAAGAAAGCAGAGGAGGAGAAGCTCAAACAATACAACGAAAACAGACGCTCATTCCGGGAGGCTAAACGACGCTCAGTCGTCGAACAAGTAGGCATTCAGAGAATTCATTATTACATACATTTGTAACGCGAGACTGTGTCACTCCTGGGTTCCTCAGGCAGAGAGACATTTTTAAAGCTTTCTTTAAAAGGTAACATACAAAAGCTGCACAGTAAAGGACTGGAATTATCATTATGTGTGATAAGTGGAGGTGGGATGTAGGCAATTTGTGCGAAGGTCAGAGATCTTCCTCCTGAGACAACTGGGATGGAAGGACAGAGGCTGAGGTCAATGTCAGCGGGAGCGAGTATGTGCAGTCAGTTTCGTTGAGAAGAGTTTTTCTGCACTCACAGCTCTGCATAGCTGCAGGTGGGCGTGAGCTTGACAGTGTGTGTGTGTGTGTGTGTGGCTCACAACAATCACACTTCTCTCACCTCGGTGCTTCCTGGCGACATTCTGCCCTCTCCTGTTGTCCTGCAGCTATGTGCCTTGCTCTGCTGCTGTGCGTCAGACGTTTTTTTTTTCGTGTTATTTGTGTAGTGATGCTTGGGATTTTTACTCTTTTTTTTTTTTTTTCTGCCACCGCAAGTGCCTAGTCGTTTGTGCATTTTCTGAGTTCAGTGACTTCTTGAGTTGTGCAGTTCTGAGTAGGTTAATTCTCAGTTGGTAGTTTACCTCCAGTCCACTAGTTGGTAGCGCAGTCTTCATTTACTTACCTAAATAGTATTACTCTCTGTTCCCCTTTTTCCCCCACAAAGTGCTGTTTTTTTTTGTAAAATTTTGAGTTTGTGAATAACTTTTGATTTTCATACTTTTACCCGTCTGTGTGCCGTTTTCACTGCTCTGAGTTTCAGAATCGCCCCGTAACAGTTTCATAGCTATCAGGTTAGAAAACTTCAGATAGAAAAAAACAATATCAATCAGTGTCAGTCTGCTGAGGGGAGAATCCAGGAGGAACACAGCCATATAGATGGGCATGGCTTAATCCTTTTCAATGTGAATGCAACTTTTTTTAATAGTCTCCTCTCTCTGCCGCAGTCTTCCTTGTGCTTTCATCGTGCACTCTATGTCACATAATTACAATATCCTTCTGCTGCTAGGAAAGACATAGCTTGGTTAAAGAGGGCTTGGGTTTGTTGAAGTGAGCAGTGTTTGTTGAGCTGTGTAGGACCGGTGAGTGTCAAAGTATTGGAGTGGTTCCGTGAATCCAGAGATCACTGTAACTTTATGGGTGTTGTTGGACCAGACTAGTTTTATAACGGGCCTATGAGATGAACGTAATACTTACAGTATCTATCAAAATTGTTAGTTTTATAGCAAGAGGAGATTGTTTGTATTGTTGTCCATCCATCCATCTTCCATCGCACTTATCCTGTTCATGGTCGCGGGTTGCTGGAGCCGATCCCAGCGTACTGTGAGCAAGGGCAGGATACACCCTGGACACGTCGCCAGTCTGTCATGTGTTGTCGTCTCTCTCTCTCATTTGAATTAGGATATAGAGGACAGGCCGTCTGAGAAGACGCTCTTGAATCCTGGAAAACTCAAGTTGACATTTGAGGAGGAGGAGAAGGAAAGACAGGAGCAAAGGAGAAAGATGGCTGAGGAGGAGGCCAAGCGGCGCCTGCTTGAGGAAAAGAAGGCTTTTGAGGAGGCCAGGATGGAAATGGTAAGCAAAACATAAATATCTGTCATGTAACTCGGTCAATCTTTCTAGCTGTGGTGGGGGTGCTTTTTTTTGTTGTTTTTTTTTAATTTCCTTTTAATTTTTTTTCTTTTAGTAGTCTTTTTTCAATCAGAACGTAGTACAGCCTTACTCCAATTCCTTAGGCATTACAATTGCACCTGTGATTGCTTAATCGTCTTATTATTATTTAATTTTGGACACGAGAAATTTGGATTTGAGAAAGATGTAAAAGTACATTACAAGAGTGAGTAAGCTGGGAGAAAAAAAGTGGAAGGTATAAAGGGAATGGCTTTAAATATCACGGGAGAGTGAGTGAATATGGCCTGCACAGTGGAACAAAGGCAAACTTCTTGAAAATCTTTTCATCTGTTATCAGGACAAACAACTTCAAGCTGAGACCATAAAAGGACAGTGATCTGAAACCTTTTTTTTTTTTTTTTTCACATGGAGTGCCAGTTTGGTACTCACATGTCAATGAGTGTCATAATCATTTCATTCATTTCATTTGCCTTTATTTATTCATGAGAAATCCACATTGAGATTAAGATTTTCAAGTGTGTCCTGACAACAGTACAAAAAAGAGGTTTACATGGACAAAATAATAATGTGTTTTTAAAACAAATAGAAAACTGAGAAGACAAGTACATAAAAACAATAAAAAGTACAGTTAAGGGTAAGAACATTGGAAAGATAAAACTATAAACGCCACCAAATATACATTTTAACTCCTGTTGTGCCAATCCACCCATCGAGCTCAAAGCACTTTGATATTTTATCAGGATGAAGAAGAAGAAATCCTGGATCCAGTTCATGAAGACAAAGAGGACGTTCGTCCTGGAAAACTGAGACTGAGCTTTGAAGAGCTGGAGAGACAAAGAGTCGAAGGATTGCGCAAGAAGGCAGAGGAAGAGGCGAAGAAACGAATGGAAGAAGAAAGGCGAGCTTTTGCTGAAGCCAGAAAGAGCATGGTTAATATTCTCTCCCATTTTAAATTATACAATTTCACATAAAAGGACGTTGAATTCAGAAACCTTTTTATAATGGGCAAATGTTCAAACACGTCTCGTTGATGTCAAAATTATTCATTTGAGAGTTAAGTAGTTCTTTGAAGTATTGTGTTATTTTTTACTTCTGCACTTTATTTAGGAGTGTGAAATGAGCATCACTGTTAAATGTAAAAATGAAGCCTGCAACTTATCAGAGTGAAGGCTAAAAAAAGTAGATGAATCTAGACATATACAGAAATAACTTAGCATACTATACTATACTATACTATACTATACTATACTATACTATACTATACTATACTATACTATACTATACTATACTATACTATACTATACTATACTATACTATACTATACTATACTATACTATACTATAGTAAATGTTTATCTAATTGTTTATCTTTGTTTAATTGAAACAGGTATTCTTTAAAAAATAAACTTCTATTTGAGGGAGCATTAATCTGTACTTCTGAATAAGGGTAGACTCAAAAATGACATAAAACTAAAAACATGTATTTTCATAAAGATACTTTTTTTCCTGCAGTACTCAAACCTCGTTGTGCTTTTGTATTTCTCAGCTGGTAGATGAGGACGACGAGGTCCTGATGGCTTTGCTGAACCTGGAGGGCAGCAAACCCGGGAAGATCTGTGCCAGCTTTGAGGATCTGGAACGCCAAAGAAGAGAGGAGGAGCAGAAGAAGGCAGAGGAGGAGGCCAAGAGGAGACTGGAAGAGGAAAAGAGACTCTTCGCCGAAGCCCGCAAGAGCATGGTGAGTCCACACGGCCCAGAAACAAAATAAATTACATGGTATGCATGTACTTGGCTGATGGGTAACATGTAAAAACTGGTAGCTTTGTTCAGGCTTCCGCTTAATTTGCTGCTGCTTTCTCAACCAGCGTTAACAAGCAATTTCATTATAACGCCTATCTTCAACTTGTCTGTACATACAAAACAATACACATATCAACTATTTTGGAATTAGGTTTATTTGTAGGAAACTAACATTAGAACAGCGGTTATGATACAACACATTTTGTAAGCAAACTAACACTTAAGTCTATCGAAATATGTCATAATTCGATTAAAATTCAATTGGATCAGTCATGTTGATGTATTCATTGTGATTGGCTCCGACTGGTACATTTTGCACTGCCTTTCCTTTTTCCAAATTATTTCCTTAAGAGCCCTGGCCTGGATCAGGAAATGTCTGCATATGGAGTTGAAACAGTAAGATATTTCCGATTTCAAATGCTTCTTCTTTCCAAACAAACTAAAACAATTCTCACAAATCCCGTGACACATTTCTTTGCAACATTTACAAAAATGCATGACTTTAAACGCTGAGTGACGAATTAATTTCGCTTAGTGTGCAGCTGGTGAAGTTATTTAATGTTGGGTAAGTACTGGAAATTGAAGCCACGATCGTAACAAAACTAAGAGTTTGTCAAGTCACTCCATAACAACGAGTGCTCTTGTTTATTACGTGTAGGTGTTTCATGAGGAGGAAGGGATGAGGAAGACCGAGTCTCAGGAGGCGCTGCACCCGAGAAAACTGGAGATGAACTTTGAGGAGCTACTGAAAGAGAAGGAGGAAACTGAGAAGAGACGCAAGGCGGAAGAGCGCAAAAAAAAACTGGAGCAGGAGAAACAGGAATTTGAACAACTCAGACAGGAAATGGGCGAGGTGAGTGTGAACCTGCTCAGAGATTTAGAGCATCACAAGTTTTGTGAATTTACAACTACGATTGCCTTCTGATTGATTTTTTTTTTTTTTTTTTTTTATTTTGCACAGCCTTTTACGACCTCACAGTTACGTCAAATAATGTAACTTTTTATTTCACAGGATGAAATCAATGAAAGCTCAGAGATTGTAAGCAAAGAGTATGAAGAGCTGACCAAGCTCAAGAGGACCGGCTCTATTCAAGCCAAAAACCTCAAGTCCAAGTTCGAAAAGATCAAGCAGCTCACAGAGGAAGAGATTCAGAAAAAGATTGATATGGAGAGAGCGAAGAGGAAGGCGATTGATGATGAAATCAAAGAGAGAGAAGCTGAGCGATTCCAGGAGGTAAGCATGTTTACAAGATAAACATTTTTTTTTTTTTTTTACCAAAGACACATCGCTGAAAGAAAAGAACTTGAAATGTATCTAATGTTTTCATGTTAATGGACTGCAGTGCCACATTTTACGGTTGTTCTACTGTTATCAGGATGATGAGGCAGGAGAAACGACTCCTGTGAGGGCAGAAGAGTCGCCTTTCAAGCAAAAGGTGGACATGCGAGCCCGATTCGAACAAATGGCCAAGGCCAGGGAGGAGGAAGAAAGGAAGAGGATAGAAGAGCAGAAGCTGCAGAGGATGCAGTTTGAGCAGCAAGAAATTGACGCCGCCCTACAAAAAGTAAATTCTTTGTTCAACTTCATAAATATATACTTATTTTATGGTTTAATAGTTTCTAAGCAAGACACAATATCAAGGGAGTGGCCTAAAATTGAGTTGGCAAAAACAAAAACAAACAGCTTTCGACACTGGAAAAAATGCCCCTGTCAAAATACTTTGACTTTAAAATAAGTGAACAAACAATCTGCCAATAGAAGAAGTGAAAATTCTCTTTTAAGATTTCTTATAATAGGACATGATATTTATTATGTTGAGATTTTAAAATTAGCAGGAAAAACTTAGAACAAGACAAACACACTTGGTAAGAGTTTGAGCTTTTGCAGAGTATCATTAACATCATCTGTTCGCAGAAGAAGGAGGACGACGTGGAGGATGAAGGTAGCATCATCAATGGCTCCGCGGCTTACGAGGACGAGGAAGACCATGCCAGGTCTGGAGCGCCGTGGTTTAAAAAGCCGCTTAAAAACCAGTCGGTGGTGGATTCGGAGCCCGTTCGCTTCACTGTAAAGATCACCGGAGAGCCGAAACCAGAGGTGACCTGGTGGTTCGAGGGAGAGATGCTCCAGGACTGTGAGGACTACCAGTACATAGAGCGAGGAGAGACGTACTGCCTCTACCTGCCGGAAACTTTCCCGGAGGATGAGGGAGAGTACATGTGTAAGGCTGTGAACAGCAGAGGCACAGCAGCAAGTACCTGCATCCTCACAATAGAAAGTAAGACGACCTTGGTGTGATTGCATGCCTGCATGATACCTCCAAATCTGGATTTTTTTTTTTTTTTTCAACCTCTCTTCACGAAGTGGATTGCATGCTCCTCTTCCCTTTGGTCTAAGCACAAAAAAAAAACAACAAAAAAAACCTAGATGTGGCTGACTTTTCTTCTGCCTGTCTTTCCCGCAGCGTATGACTACTGATGTCCCTCCATGAATTGGAAAATTTCCCCGTTGTCTCTCACCTCTTCTGTAAAACTTCATCGCTCATGGTATGGTCAACCATATGGGGATGGAAAAAAAAGCAGTGTGCTGGCATTCCTGAGGAAGGGATACACAACAATATACACACGCCAAATGACAAAACAAAATATAAACAAGATGTTTACGTATTACAGTTGTAAAGCTGCACTCCCAGATAGGATTCAGGATGATACTTGTGCCAAAAACAGCCTTGATCCTTGTTTTCAAGCGAAGGACCGCACAAAACCTTTGAACTATTTGCTTCAAGGCCCAAGAAATTATTTGATACAAACCATTTTCAAATATGTAGTACTGTACTGTAAATATCATACTTTATGGTCCATGTAATGACAAGTGTTATTTTTGAGGTTTCAAATGTAAAGAAAAAGAAAAGAGAAAGTCCATGTATCGTAATTGATGGAACACATATAAAATCTTACCTGTTTTGTAGGTGTTCTACAACTGCTTTTCATCATCAGAGTATAAAGTTCATAGTTTTCTTTCCCATATTAGTAAATGATAGTGTGATATTTGCTTGGTATTGCATTGAGGACTATTGTGTTTAGTCATCACTGACTAGTTTAATATCAGAATCATGACCTATAATGACAACCACATATTGCAAGACTATAAGCCAGTAGACCTCATGTGTGTATCCTATTTTTATTTTTTGCAGCGTTTTTAATGGAAAAAAAGCGTTTCTCTATGCACAAATAATTTTTTTCTTAATATTAATAATACTCGATACAGTTGTCATCATCTAGTCCATGACAACAGTTTTATGATTTGATAGTAGAAACATTTTTAGGCTAGTGAGAATATTTGTCAGTTTTAATACTAATAAATTCTACAAATAGCAAATGTGTTGTCATTTATTTAAACATATGGTCTCTTGCCTGAAATCCCTTTATGGTTTTGCTTTTGGTTTGAAATATATTTCTATTTTACAAACATTCCATGTGGATTCATCCTGACTACTCCATGAGGCACATCTGAGGTGTATAGTGAGGAATTCCTGCTCATAACACCGAAAGTACATGATGATTCATGTCTGACAGAAAGAATAAAACCCTTAATTATATTGTAAAACATCTTTTGTGAACGCCAGCTGGACAGGATGCTGAATTGAATTTGCTTTGATCACTACAGGTCATTATTGTATAATTTATCTAATCAACATGTTTTATGATTGCCTTTTTTGAATATACTATTTATATTATGCTGGTAAATATGGGCTATTATATATATATATATGTGTGTGTGTGTGTGTGTGTGTGTGTGTGTGTGTGTGTGTGTGTGTGTGTGTGTGTGTGTGTGTGTGTGTGTGTGTGTGTGTGTGTGTGTGTGTGTGTGTGTGTGTGTGTGTGTGTGTGTGTGAAATTAAGAGTATTATATAAAAAAAAATACATGGTTTAATCTGCAGACTTTGAAGGACTTCAGTCTCCTCAGCACATTTGCCCCTTTTCTACACGACCTCTGTGTTATTTATCCATGTCCATTTCAAATTAAATGATCACTTAGTTATTTGTATGAGTGCACTAATATGCACGATTGTAGAGGGACACGTCGTTTCATCAGCACTTGTGAGAGTTTATGAAGAATATTCATAATTTTTAATGAAAAATATTGTAATTTTGGTAAATAGTTCCCAGGATACGTCACCAACTGAGTCCAAATCAGTTTTGGATCACATAACTACTTATTCTCAGGAATTCGTCACCCTCCAGAGCGCTTCCTGTGTCTTCCGCCTTGCAAAGATACATTTCAGATACATTTCAGATACATTTCAGATACTGTGCATTTACAGCACGCTGTACGCGCAAAGCGCGTGAGGAGGACTGTCATGGGAACGCTCTTCCGGAAACAACTCTCCGGACGGCGGACAGCCTACCGCTGGGACTTTTATTATTATTTTTTTTAAGCTTATTTTTTTATGGGATCAAATGCATGTTTCGTGTTTCATCGACAAAGTTTTCGTCTCCACACCCCGGGTCAGACAGGCCCGTTTCATGACGAGCCTCCGCGGTGCGCCGCTCCTCCACGTCGGCGCAGCACTGCAGAAGCGCTCGGACTGCTTCTCCTGCTTCATGATAATAATCGATGGTTATTGACTCGGCATCGTCATCGGACACGTTCCCACCATGGTGGCCTCGATTGAAGAGGTGTCGTCTTCACTTGTACGGGAATATCTAAGCAGAAAGGTGAGCGTGTTCGCGCTGTGCGGCGAATGTGTTTTGTTTACATGCGAACCGCTAACGCTGCGAGCTAGCCGTAGCTGCAGCCTCCGTTCATCCAATCCGGCGGCCACAGATTGTTGTCCCGTTAGCCATTCGGATTGACGGCATTGTCAAAAGTCGCAGTCACGGTGCAATAATAGTGCTGTATACCCGTTGATGGCAGGGACTGAAGAGGACCATGGCCTGTATGGAGGAAGAGCTTCCACGCACTGAGGCCAGTATCAACAACAGAGCTCACCTGAGACAGATGCTCAGTATAGAGAGTCTCTACAGGAGGAATAAAGTAAGTCTCACAGCTGCTCAGTGTCCTTTTGGGAAGTACATATGAGAAAACGTATTTGAATGGACTTAGTTCCACTTATTTACAATTACACTCAATATGGTTATACATAAGATTTTACAATGGATTATAAGTAGCATTAACAATTTCCTGGTGTTTACTTAAGTAGGGGATAGGATATGTCATTTTCAAGGATAACACTTTGACAGACTCAGATACAGAACCGGACGAGAAATACACAACTTTCTTTAACACTAAGAAGTAAAACATCCTCGCAGGCGTCAGATGATGTTGGTTCCCGATAGGAAACTCATCTCTGTAAAAAAGTAATTGCAATAGTATCAGCATAGAGGAGGAGTGAGATATCGTGGGAGAGTTTGCATGATCTTTCTTAAATGGGAGAGAACATTTGCCTAATAGCTGAAGGCATTACAAACATTGGAGGGAAGAGTCTTTGTTTTGGACAATGTTTCACTTGCTCTCTTTACCTCTTATTGCAGGTCCAGAATTCTCCTCTGAAAACATTACTGGAGATTATTGTAAAACATCACATGGAGCAACTTAACCTGAACAAGATCACCGTCAATGAAAGTAATTCTCCACAAAGTGCAACAATTGCCGGGGGGATTTCCAAAACCACTCCGCAATCAGTGATCAATGCTTCAAAAGCAGAGGAAAGAACAGCAGCTTTTGATATTGGCAAACTGACTGAATTAAGGTATTTTGAATCGGAATTTATTTTTTATGTTGTTTTGAATAGTTAAAAACATGTTTTGAAGTGTGGGATTCTTTCTCATAGGTCTGATGTTCAAGAAACATACACTTCCAACTCTACAAATAAGTCACCATTGCCTGAGAAAAGCAAGCTGTCCAGTCACAATCAAACAGTTTTCCCGACTTTTGATTTAAAAGATCGGTCGTCAGTGGCCCTCCATCAAGACGGTGGGAGCGTCATCCAAAAAGAGCCAGAAAAAAACGCTTCTGTTACGGAGAACCTCCAAAGAAGCAGAACTAATCGCATTAGACGAGGGATGATGGCTGGCCCAATACCCCAGGTAATGACCTTGTAATGTTTAAAAAAGTTCATGATCCCATACTCACATCACATTCTCATCTTTTTACTCGTGTATTTCCCTTTTAGGAATCAAACAGAAAAAGGCCCAGTCGAAAGGCTGAAGTGTCCCAGTCACTGCTCAGAAAAGAGGAGGAAAACAGGCCGTCTCGGGATGGACTCCTCCTGACTGGTTCACTTCAAAAAAGCTTAGAAAGCAGCCCGACTGTAACAGGCTCACCTGACTGCGAGGGAGAGGAAGAAGAAGCGCTGGGTCGACTAGTGAACACTGACACTGAAAGCACTTCTGAAAAAGTGCGACAAAATATAGCGAAGACTAAAAAGTAAAGTATTCTGAGTTGTTACCCTAAATGTAATCGGTGACCCCTTGATGCTGTTGAGAGCCATTGTGTTGTTTTGTTTTTTTTTTTGTTTTTTTTTCTCTTCAGGGTAAAAATCAAGTCAAATGTTGCTGATTTGAATCTGTCAGAGATGGTGTTGGGTGAGTGCTTAGTCTAATGCACGTGGTGACTTTTAACAACACCTCAAAGCCTTTTTGCTGGTGTTGATATGTGTTGAAACATTTTCTAGATGACATTGACGATGATGACAATCTGAGTGAGCTCGCCAAAGGGTCCCTTCCGACAACCCCCGCAGAGCACAGCTTTATCGGCCACCACATGGACCAGCACACAGCCGCGGTGGGGGATTCACAGCAGTATTTCTCTCGGACCACCATGGACAGACCCTGTGTTGGATGCCTTTAATTTGGTGTTTTGTTTTTTTCTGCGGTTTTTTTTTTTTTCCTTCTTTTTTCTTTTTTCTTCAGGAACTAAAAGCAGTTCTTCTTGGATCCAGTCTTAATTGTTTCAGTGTCGAGTGGAGGAATCAGGGCTTTAAATTCTCAGAAACGTTTGACCTCAGATATGGGATAGTACAGAGGAAGGTAATTCTCAACATGCCATAATGCTAAAGTTTATTCATTAAGCACAGGTTTTTTCTCATGATTTACAGAATTGTGGCATTATTGTATCTTTGTATACTTGTTTTTTTTTTTGTTTTTGTGTTTTTTTTTTTTTTTTTTTTAGGGTGGTCCTTGTGGAGTTCTGGCCTCCATTCAAGCATTTGTTTTGAAGGCTATGCTCTTTGAAAACATGGAAGTCT
>OMNM01014241.1:3345-15876 GCA_900302745.1 Parablennius parvicornis | reverse complement strand
CACCACGTACGTATTCTTAGACAATCTTCGATACACGCACACAGACATATTAAGACAGACATACACCTAGACACATACACACACCTCCATCCAAACACAGCCATATACTCAATTCAGCCATACTTAGATATGAATACACATACACACACACACACACACACACACACACACACACACACACACACACTGCCTCCACTCTGGTCGGGTTTTTTTTTTTTTTTTTTTTTTTTTTTACGGTCTACTTGCTCTTAGTTTGGCCGGTGATGTAAAGTCAATTGGAAAACTTTGCTCATACTGAACGCGGTGCTTTTGAGAAGAATATAGTGAACAGAGCTGACATATTATTTCCCTGTTTGCCATCACTGGATGTTTACATGAATCACCAAGTTCACACAGATCATTAAAAAATAAACAGTTCCTTTACTATTGTGATCAAAAGCATTGAATCTCAATTCTGAGGCTGTTCACTCAGCCATGGCCCACTCAGTTCCACTAGAACCATGCCCACTTCCGGTTTAGGCCCCACCCACTCCAGGTACAGATATGGATACAGAGCTGAGATTTAGATTTAGATCTTAAACAGATACAGATGCAGCTAGTGGTGTACTCGCTCATCCCTTGTTGTGATACAGTACAGTAGTGTACATACTGCATTTTCGGTAGATTTATATACTGTTCATATGAAACACACATCTATGAATGCACAATTCTCTCGTGTGATCTATTCTGAGAACAGATACTGTAAGGTTTCTAAAAATGTGCTTTGGCAGTTGTGAAAAAAAGAACATTCTCACACACTGAACATTGTGTTTTCAGTTGTTGTAGTGAGTAATGATGTGTATAGTATTTAAATTTTTGTAGGTATTTGGGCAGCTGTTTTGGTGTGAAATTTTGAAGAGAGAAGATGTGATTTTGTTTATATAGCTTTAGAAAAGTGTGTTGTGTTTAGAGTTTTGGGAAAATTGAGAAAAATTTTGTGAAATGTGTTTTAGCAATTTAGAAAAGCTAATATCTAGACAGAGCTACTCAGGTTTGTTTGGTCTAACAACAGTTGGAATGTGTTTGGATCCGTGTGATGACTATGAATAGTATATATAGAATTTACAAGGGTGTTGCCCCCCCACTCTCTCTCTCTTTCCTCAATCTTCTCACTTCTTTCTTTCTTTGGGCATATATCTCTTCCTGTTGCAAGAGCAAAAACTGATCTGACACCAGAAGGCTCTCAATCACATAATATTGTTTGCATAAGCTGCCAAACAGAACAAGAGGGGGGAAAAAAAGAATAAAAGTAGTTTCATTCTGACTTGGTTTCACTTGAGAACGCAAGTGTGGAAAGACTGGCAGTGTTGTTGAACGTGGTGTTGTCTTGGATACTGTGGCTTTGAATTTCTTGTAATCTGATTCTGATGTCATTATTTTCCAAAACCAAATTTACAATGACAGCATCCTGTACCACATTGAACATTTGGCCCCTTCTACTATGGTTGCGTCTCTGTAGGATATATTTATATATACACGTATATACACACACACATACACATTCAAAGTATTAGTAATAGTTTATTCGGTCAACCAAATACAAAATGCAGCAACAAAAAAATGCAACAATAAAAAAGAAAAGGAAAACAGAGGAAGACCGAAGGCTTTCGGCTGAAATTTTACTTATATTGCCTAACCCTGTACATAATAAACATAAAGCCTCTGCAAATGGTGTAACAGAACCAAAAACTACAACAAAAATTTTAATTTTCTTTGCCATCCCTAAAATACCAAACAAAAACAGTCCTCTAAATTTGCTTTTAATCTTGTCCTTCCTGAGCTCGATATTTTTCAAGAGTGGTGAGCTTTAATCGCCTTTAAATATTTTGAGGGTGTCTGATTTTTTTTAAAGTTATCGTCCAGGTTGTTCCAAAGGCTAACCCCTCATAAGGAAATGCATTTACTTTTTTTAAATTTGTTCTTGCCAGATTTTTGACCAAAAAAACCCAGAACCCCTGAGCCTGTATAAACTCTCCCTGTGTTTGAATAGTTTCTGAGTATGAGGTAGAAGATTATGATAATGCCCCTTAGACATAAGAGCTGGTGCCTTAAGGTTGAAGATATGGTGTATTTTTGGTGTCTTAGATATGGCAAACAGAGGATTTGTTGGAGCATAATAACCATTTTTTTTAATGATTCTTTTGGCCTTTTTCTGAAGTAAAAAAATAGGTTTAATGTTTTATTTATAATTATTTCTGTACAATTCCACCCCATAGTTCAGATGGGGGAGTTATATAATAAATTGTGCGAATTTTTATTTAGTAGTGATCTGATTTTACACATAATGCTGATATTTTTAGATCATTTTATCATCTGAATATTTATATGTGGCTTCCGGCTGAGCTTTTCATCAAAAGTGATTCCTAAGAATTTAATTGCTTGCACTTTTTGAATTTGTTTACTACTTATTCTAATATGGGTTTGACTGTTAATATCCCTGTTTCCCTGTTTGACATATTTAGTCTTTGTCAAATTCATTGAAAGTTTATTATCGAACCAACTTTTTAATACTGTGAGCTCTTTTTCTACAGTGTCTATGAGCATATGCAGGTCTTTTCCTGAGCAATAGAGTCTAGTATCATCTGCATATAATATGCAATTAACTTTTTGCATATTACATACATCATTTATGTACATAATAACTTTCTTGGGCCTCAATATAGAGCCATGTGTGATAATCTCTTTATTGGAGTCAATATTATAAATGTGCACAGACTGGTTCCTATTGCTGAATTAGCTTTTCAGCCAAGTGTAAGCAGTGCCCCTGACACCATACCTCTGAAGCTTTTTTAACAGTAGTGTGTGGTCTACTGTGTCAAAAGCCTTGCTTAAGTCAGTGAAGTCACCCACAGTATATTCTCCGTTTTCTATTGCTGTTGTAATATCCTCAGCAAGACCCATGCCTGCCATCAGGGTGGATCTGTTTGATCAAAAGCCATACTGATTGTCACTCAGGACATCATATTTGTCAAGAAAATGATCAAGCCGGATTACAAACAGTTTTTCTAAAATGTGCACATGCGTTGACCAGTGGTCGGACACCTTCAATACTCAAAGAGCCATTGGGACCAGTTTCCCACTGAACAGAACACACTGGCAACAGCGTGGCTCTTTGTTTTTCCATCATTTTTGTGGCTCTTGGTCTCTGACTGGTTGGCCACAGCTGGTCTAGTTGAGAATCACTGCCCTCATATATGATCTCCAGTTTGAGGATATTTCATGCCCGCACATTGGAATTTCAGTTGTACATTTTGAACATTACTAACAAATGCAAAATGTGAAATACTGCAACCGGTAGTAGTAAAAGCTAGTATACGGTTTATACCCTTTTATTTTTCAGTTAGAATTGCATACACCCTCTTATGAATCCCTTACTATGCACCACTTAGCCCGATTGCTTCTATTTGGATTTGATTTGGATCTAGTCGTCGGTTAGTTGCTGTGTTTCCAATCTGCTGGGTTGATCACATGTACTTGTTTATCACAGAGGCTACACTTCTCCATAACAACATTTTAAGTGTTACCTCATTCCTCCTGCTGTGTCTTTCTGACTCGATGCCATCTTGTGGTGTAAAGTTGAATTGCAAGACTAAACAGGCAAGTGAAAGCCACCATCTTTGTTATATAGGAGCAACAGATCCCTAAATTGAGATGAGAACTTAAATGTTGTTTTGTGCCATTTTGCTTTGCTACATTTATTGTCTCTGAGCTTTGATTAATAGGAAAACTTAAGCATTTCTGGAATTTTCTGTCTTAGTATGAGGATTTGTTGCCTTTCCATCAGTAAAGAATTATTAGCACAAGGACATGTAAAAAGCACCCAAATATAAATTAATCCAATAAACTAAATGAGTAAAATATGCATAGATGAAAAAAAAAAATGTAAATCAACTTCAACCACGATTAAATAGTTGCTTGGAATTTTTTTTTTTTTTTCAAACTTGCCTGCTGGTGTTCAGTGCAGCACGGTAACCCATAAATACTTGTACTTTGAAATGTTTACTGGAGCTTTGGTGCATTCAGAAAATTACCACTTGCTACACCGTAAACATGTTTTTTATAAACATATCAAAGAACAACTTGAGAATCTTGTCTGTTTGAGTTATTGCCTTGCAGACAAGTTGGGGGAGAAAAAAGCCTGTCATTTCTCAAGCAGCAGTTTTCCTGCAGACTTTAACACGCATAGTTCAATTTGGTTCATTATGCCTTTAGTTCATTAAACATGCATGTGTTCACAAATTCACTGTGTAATAAATTCTTGCCTGCAAATAGGCAGCAAGCTTTGAGCAGCAATTGGTTCAATGGATCCGTTCTTTATTTTAACAAAATGATTTGGAAAGTACTCAAACCTGAGTTAGCACAGTTTTTGAAAAAATTCCAGTTAATGTTTTTTTCTAATTTACACAAGGTCGTCCCACAAGTCATGTGTATGAAATTGTGCTTTGAACAAAGTTAAAGTGAAATTGTGAGGGAACACACACTCTCTTTCTCTAAAAGATACTGAAGAAAAATATACTGAAACGAACTGAAGTGAATAAAAACACATTACATAATATCACCCATCATGAAAACAGAGAACACAGAAACCGACGAGAAAATTACAAACAGGAAACTTTGAAAACAATGTGGAAGTCAGACCCTGAGTAGACATTTATACTCACACACAAACAAGTACTATCTATAAACTTCGAGGAAATCCTGCAAAGTTCCTAACTGTACTTTTTAATCAAGACAAATAATCATTACTGTTTCATTTCTCTGGCAGTGCTGGCTCAGTCAAGAAATGGAGATACTGGACAATATGAGTGAAGAGGGGCAAGAGTTGGAGGCATCAGCTGTAGCAGCTGGCTTTTTCAACACCAGCCTGGCCGGCGCCCTCAACGTCACCAACGTTACCTTTTTCCCTTACTACCAGCATTCTCTGTACATCGCTGCCACCTACATCTTGGCGTACTCCTTCATCCTCCTGCTGTGCATGGTGGGAAACATAATGGTCTGTCTCATTGTGCTGGAAAACCGCCGCATGCGCACCGTCACCAACCTCTTCATCCTCAACCTGGCAATCAGTGACCTTCTGGTGGGGATCTTCTGCATCCCCACGACACTGGTGGACAACCTCATCACAGGTATGTGTGTAAAAGCATCAAAGTCTGATGTGACATGTGTGTTGGTTTTGGCTCAATTTACCCTCACAGCAAATGTAGGAAAGCCAGTGCTTGGGGTCTCACAATTATCTGATCTCTTCAACCCAGATATCAAAGCCAATGTGGCTTTGATGTTTTGGCCAATAATCTCATTCAGGATGTTGGTCTCCACGATGCATGTCTTTTCATGCATACTCCTGTCAGTGTTATGATTTTTGCAGCTATTGAAGCAATGCTTTCTCTTTTTATCTGATTTCAGAAAAAACACATTTTCTTCACGGAGTGGTAAAAAAAAAAAAAAAAAATAGTAAAGACAAACAAGAATCGCAATGACTCTACTTCCATTTTGACCAATACAGCAAAGACACAGTGCACACACTCAGAGAGAACTCAAAGCTCTCTGAAGTGTAAAGGAGACATTCCCGCTGCAGCAACTTTCATCTCTCACCACCAAATGGCTTTCCGTTGAATATAAGGGGCCGTCCACAGGAGAACCCCATTTCACATAAACGAGCCATTTTCGATCTATCGTCCACACGAGACGGTGTTTTAGGAGCCCGAAAACAATCCTTTTTGAACACGGGTTCCAGAGTGGGAAATTCTGAAACACCGGCTCGGCGGAGGGGGCCTATGTGACGTGTGGACGGCAAAGACAGTGTTTTGTGTTACTTTTTAAAGTTACTTTCATCAGTTGCCAACAACACTCCCCACCGTCTAAACGTGAAAATGACAACCCATTTTGTCAATATTTTTATATTAAATTTGTCATTCTTTGTTGTATTTATATCTGCCTAATGGTTCTATTATAACATTTTTACTATTACGGGGATTTATTTACCCGGTGAGGTAGTTGTAGTCTGTTATTGTATTATTTATCTACTTATTTATTTATTTGCACTGCCTGCTCTATGCAACTTTTTAATTGCCCCCCAGGGACAAATAAAGTCTTTCATTGATAAATTGATTGAAGACATCTCTGCAGTTGTGTTATTGAGGCAGTGTTAAGGTTTAGTGACGACAGGCCGGTACCGATTCTTTTGTGTCACCTGAACGCACCGTTAGAGCGGGCTGGTCTGTGATTGGCTGAGAGTGGGCAAGGGGGTCAAGTGAGATTGCCGACACTCCATATACACTGTGTGTGTGTGTGTGTATGGCAGTTTGGAGGAGAAAGGAGGAGGTTCCGATTCTGCTCAATGTAAAAGCAGCTTTGCAGACAAGAAACTCGTCCTGTTGGACGCTACAATAGTCACGCGACGTGACTTTGAGTAAGTAACTTTAATCTGATTACTGGTGTAGCCTATGGAGTTGTGTTTTTTTTTCTTCTTTTTCTTCTTTTTTTTCTTTTTTTGTAATATATGATGCTCAGAAGGAATATTATGATCCCACCCTTTGTAAAAAGTAAAAACATCCAGCCTCTTATATTGAAGTCAAACTGAGTGGGAGCATCTCCATACTTCTGCAAAGCAAATGTATTTGAGCAGCAGCATTCAGACACAAGGCAATTTACAGTGCTCTACAAAGAAAGAAAGGAAATACATAAAAACAAGACAATTAAGATTATTAAGCAATTAAAGTGAAAGAAAACATTAAAGCAAAGTGATTAAGAAAAGCATAAAAGGCACATTCTCCTTTTTATACTTTTCTTAATCAATTTGAAACCAGCGACCTCTGTTTTTTACTGGGTTAAATTGGTATTCTGTCAAATCATTTATTCCCATTTAGTTCTTTAGTTTATTACTACATTCACTGATTCAACCATCATGAGATACAAGCACTTTTTCCTCCTTAAAAATGTTTTGTTCTTGTCAGAATTTTTTATGCATTCCTGAAGACTTTTTTTTGTTTTGTACTTATAAATGAGTCACCCTGTGTTGTCTACCTGTGGCTGATGTTACTGACGTCACATAATACTCGTTGGGTTGTATCGGATTAGAGATCTGTTACGAGTACGAGTACGCTGCAGTATCAGACCTGATACTCGATACTGGTGCAATTCCTGATACATATGTATTTAGACAGAGAACCACGTTTTACCACAAATTAACAGAAGAAGTCATGAACGTACTTCACCTGACCTGTGGATCAGTGTCGTCTGTTTCTCATTCACAACGTAGCAGGTGACATCCCCTATCTACCCTTCCATAGGTCAGAGTGTCTTTGAGCAACACATTGAACTCCAACAGATGGATTAAATGCTTTGCATGGCAGCCATCACAGTTTGTGTGTGTGTGTGTGTGTGTGTGTGTGTGTGTGTGTGTGTGTGTGTGTGTGAGTGTACAACTAAAAATATAAAGCTCCCTTGGGACTACTAACAGTCAAAAAGCACGAAAAGTGAAATACCATTTCTTCAAGATCAGAAAAATGTGCCTTTCCCTGTATAGAAAAGGAAGGCAGTGCAGTGTAATCAGCCTTCATCACTTCATCAAACGGCTGCACAGCTCGTGACAAGCAAGCTGAAGTGAAAATAGATTTCAATCAGCTTAAAGAGTATAACGTACAATATGCAAACCTGTTCCGGTTCTGGTGTTGTTATATTGGCAAAGGTTCTGAGTTACATTGTAACAATGCTTTGCTAATGGAAGCTTGACTGTTGTTTAAAAAGCGTCTACTTAATAGGAAAAATAACTCTAACATTTCAAAACATATGCCCATGCACAACTATTGTCATTATAATACTGTTTGTTGCGGCAAGCAGTTGTCGTGGTTGTGTTCTGGGTGTTTGTTTACACAGCAATGGTGCTCGCAGCCACTAAAAACAACTTTTCTTAAAAAAATGGCTCCAACTCCGCCTCCGTGGAAACGCTGCTACGGCGCATGCGCACCACCCCTATCGTAACCAGTTTTTCTGCACATGCTCAGTAGCTTGAGAGTAATAATGTTTCCTCTGTCGTGTCATGACTGCCAGTCCATATTCTCCTTGGTAGTTTTTTAGTTGATAGTCAACGTCAACGTTGCATTTAAAAGACTGGTTGTATCTGTAAAAGTCCGAAAACCTAACTACTGCCTGCCATTGAGAACAATTATTTACTTTGATTATTGTTTATTAAAATATAAATATATTGTACATACATTTATGGAAGGAAATTCTGTTATGATCCTTTAAGTATACCAGAAGAACATTTTTAAAAAAGGAATAAAAAACTCATTCTCAAGAGGATTAAATGAATTAACAATATTCCATTTAATGAATAACACATATATGTAAGTACATGTTCTGTCCTTAACTAACTGCTGCGATATTTGATGGATTTCTAGATGCTAAATTCACGATAATCTGCTCTGTATTTGGCCTCCACATGCAGTCATAAACTGCATTTACTGAGGCCGATACAGCAACTGAATGACTTGTGAGTGCATGTGGAGAGTCCTGTTTGTGTTTCCTGATTTATACAGTCAGATTTAAACATGTGCATATCAAAATCATTGTGTCTAGCCAATACATGTATGAAACTAAATGTGTGCGTGCTCCTTTATGTTTATAGATGTGAGAATACTGAGATGATCGAGTGCCTACAAGTTCACGAGTGGGTTCTTCTTTATTTTATTTACATTATTATTGATTCGCCCTCATTCTGGACATACAAGGGAGAAAAAAAATCCAGATACAGTACAGCGAGTATTAAGCACCAGCGATGTCCGCAGTTTGGGGATTCTTTAATATTAATGAGAGTGTCAAATGTGAGACAGACTGTAAATTATGTTTATACAAAATATCAAGAGGAGGAGAAAGATTGTTTTTATGACAGCAGCAACTTAATCACCAGCAACTTAATCCCCAGAGACACACACTCTGCTAACACACTAGCAATGCTACATGCTACACGTGATTAAAAGTATAACGGTGGCACACAGCGAGCTCGGTCCCGAATCTCAAGGCGAAGAGAGTGTCTGTACGTTGATAGATGCAACACACTGCCCTATGTGTACTGTAGACCACATACTGGTACTTTAGTACTATACTGGAGTGCTCCAGGATGGCAAACGTTCTTCGCAGCAACACTTAGATAATATCTTTTTTTATTGCATAAAAACATACTCAGAAGAATGAAAGATAAAAGCAGATAAAAGCAGGATTCAGCAAGGTTGATTAAAACTATTAAAAAGAGGAAAACAGTTAGTTTTGCATATTTATTTTTTTGGAGTATCTATTAAGCGTAGTGGCCTTTAGTAAGTACTCATATTGGTACTCAGCATCAGCAAGTAGTGGTATCAGTGTATCCCTAACGCAATTAAAGAATCAACTGTGACCAAGGCAGGACTGCTGGCTTCTATTTACCCAGAGTATCTCTTCATTAGTGACATGGATTCTTATCAAAAATGGCTGTTCTTTTGTTTTTGACACAAAGACATTCATTATGTTTGCATTGCCATTCTTCAACAACTGTCCCAAAGCATAATCTTTTTCATTCTTGAAAAATGTGGGACATTTAGTCTTTTTCTCATCAATTACTTGAAGGAAAACCATGTTAGTTCAACAATACTATGGAAACGGCAATCTCAAGGCTGGAATCATATCTGGTTACAAAATAGACATGTGGTAATTGTATTTTATGGCTACTTCATAATAAGCTGCAGCATTCATTTATATTTTCAGACTATTACATGCATTACAGACACTTGAGTTTACATGTCTTACAGAGTTTGAAATAAGTTTTGAGCCAATTTGAAAAATCCGAGGAATAAAAGGTACATTGTACACTGTGTACATTGTGTTTCAATGTACAGAGTAAATATGAAAGTAAATATGAAATGTGAAACATTTAAGTGCTTTGTTCCTGGTCTGTTCTGTTTGGAAGAAAACCAGAGTAAATGCCATGGTGTAGAGTTTACAGCACAAAAGACGTAGCTTGTAAAGGACTGTGCAGTGCAGGAGATACAAAATGTTTATGTTCCATTTTGAAGATGCAAGACTTCGTTAAAGAGATGTATCCTAAACATTTTCTTGAAGCTAAATATGGTACTTCAAGAGTTCTTAGCTTTGGGCCCCTGTGATGGTTAAAGTGTCAGAGATGTTTATGTGGCAGGGAGGAAGTGAGTGGAAGAGCGCACGAACCTGCCTGAAGGAACCCAGATAGCAGAGCGCTGTTTCAGCGGCTGCTTTTTGAATGAGTGTCAAAACCAGATAAGCTGAGGGAACCGAGTGTGCACCAGCAGAGATGTGCCAGAAGGAACTCGCAGTGGCTGATGGATGATTTCATGACCGACTGCACCAAGAGCAGTGCTGCATGCGCAAACAAATCGACTGTAATGGCATTGACTGTGAAGAAGATGGATTGACTGTCTATAACAAACTCTGTGAGCTTTAGTCATCAATCATGACCCCAGACAGTTGGATATACCTCGTGGGAGTGTACTTCATTTGTTCAAACCGGTTATTTGTGTCCATTGTATGGAAATATGTCTGCTTACAGGAACATCCATATTCTATACCTCTGAAGGAACATCAGGAATAATAATGATAATGATTATATCACATATAGTACAGGACTGTCAAACAGTCCAATTTCATCTTGAGTGGGTAAAATAGAGCCATACAAATCTTTCAATTTGAACTTTTTTTTGTTGTTGTTATGCCACATAGTGGACATGATGAAAATTCCTATAATTTCACAAAACTTTCACAAAACAGTGAAATGTAAACAAAAACCTCTCTGATTGTTAATGCATTATGTGCAGGAATATGAGTTTTTAATAAACTCGCCATGAATTTGAGGATAGTTTTTAGTTCCTTCGTCACTAATATCTCAGCTCAGGTCTCAGGGTTGTGTTGTGTCTAGGGCTGAAACTATTCCTCAAGTTATTCGAGTAATTCGATTACTAAAATGTATCGAAGCAAATTTCGCATACTCGATGTTTCGTTTAAGCCACTTCCGCTTTTGATGCCGGAAATATCCACGCAAAGTGCGTAATGCAAAATGGAGACGGAGACTGACGGAGACGAGCAACAAGGAGAGCAAAGAAAACGAGTGGAGGGGCTGCCACCGACTCCGGAACCAGCTCCGCCCACTACCAGCTGCCCTCAAGCCGTCGTCGGCAGACTGGGCGCTTGTTGAGGTGATGCCCTTAACAGTCCCCCCGCGGCCACCAACAAAACCCTCGTCCCCGGCCGGAGGTTTTCGCTCCAGGACTGGTGCTTCGCTTTAGCCTCCCTCTCCCGTGGGGGGATGGAGAGATGGGCGCCAGTCTCTGGGCTCAGTCAAGCGCAGGGCGAGCCTCAGTTCTGAGCATGTTGATATGTTCGCTTTCCTTCATTGCATAATGAATCTTAAATGCACTCCTTTCTTTCTTTAAAGAAGCAGCCACCAGTTCAGTTATGTTAAGTCTGCCAATATAGATGTTTATCCTAAGAGGAATTGAAGTGGTTGTTCATTTAACTGACTTCTATTAATTTCTCTGCCGTGTATTACTATAAAAATTCAGTTAATTAAAGTTCAAGTAATTTAATGAAATTTTTTAAAAATTGTATCCGATTACTCGATTAATCGCCAGAATAATCGATAGAATACTCGACTATTAAAATAATCGTTAGCTTGGTGGTTTGGCCGGATTAGTTCTGACCCACAGGCCTCATGTTTGAGGCTCCTGGACTATAGTGCTTTGAACAGAACACTGTTGTAGGTTTTTCTTGCTTTTGACACAATTCCCCAAAAGGTCAGTTTGTGAGAAACTCTACAAGAGCAGAAGTCAGCATCTCAGAGCAGCAATGCCTCTAATCTGCTCACAAACGTGCTGCATTTTCAAACCTGAACATTTACAGCCCGTCAGCTCATGGAAGAGAAACTACACCGCATTGAAAACTGTTGGTGTCTAATGAAGAGACGTCTAATGAAGAGACGTCTAATGAGAACCCACACGGACAAAAACTAACTTCAGTGAGTGTGTCTACTCTCTTATGGTTTACATCATTACATTGAAAAAAAAAACAGTGAGCAGTATTTATTTACTACGGAGACCCTCAAGGGACATTGGAAGAAAAAATTACAAATATTTCTTTCTCGTGTGCACGCGAAACTGTTCCAGACAGTTCCAGCTCACAGATTGGTAACAGACCATCTACCAGAACCCGTGAGGCAGCATGGAAGCAAAGATAGATTTGTGTACTTTCCTGAAAAGCCGAAATATAACTGAAGGCAGCACGGACGCACTGTTATTTTTCCGGCTGTCAACACACAGGTGGACGGTCGGCGCCGGTGTACAACTTCTGCGTTTCGGTTGAGAAGTGAAGACCTACACCGGGGACCTGGAGCAGCTCTGGCATCCCGGCGCCTTCGGCGCACCGTGTGGACAAGAAAGGCGCCGAGACGCCAGAGCTGCTCCGAGCCTCCGGTGAAATGTGGAAGTTGGGGAC
>OMNM01014231.1:2250-13513 GCA_900302745.1 Parablennius parvicornis | reverse complement strand
AGAGAGTTTTTATGGACACACCTATAACACAAGAATGTCTTTATATATTTGTTTGTGTGTGCGCTGCTACATCAATGTAACTATTTTTGGCACACACACACACACACACACACACACACACACACACACACACACACACACACACACACACACACACACAAAATACAGCCATCTATGTAAGTATGTACTTCACAGAAAGTGCACAAGGGCACATCTTCCATCTGTATTCTGGGTGACAGCAGCGTTGTGCTGGGGTAGCATTTCTCTCCCCGAGACGACGCCGACACAGAAACAGTCGTACGTCACGCACATGAAAGAAGGCCCCTTTGAAAAGTCGTGTGCACGGTTGGCATTTGAGCATGCTGAAGGAGACTTTTTCCTACCAGCTCCTCTCGTGCGTCTGCTGTTACTAAATCTGACAACAGCAGCGGAGTGAGGTCGCTGTGTTAAGATGGGAATTATGCCGGCAAATACCCTGGGGGCCTCCCCGCTTTCCAGGCAGTGGATGATCGGACGTGCGTTCTCGTTCCTGCACTGCAGTAAACAGAAATGTTGTCATTAGAGTCGAGTCGGCTCTGCTGATGCAAAACACAGAACTGGATGAATCGTCGGCTTTTATTTTGCCACTGATTAACACACTTATCATTGTGTTGTTCATTCTCCTCTTGATGATGCAAACTTGTGACATTTCTAATAAACATCTCACATTATGGACAATTCGCTGATACTTGACTGCCCAACTTTTTTTTTAATTCTTTCTTTTTCTTAATCTCCATCTCCCCATGTGACGCTCTCAACTGGCTTTTCTTCCCCAAACCAATCTCCTCTCAAGTGTTTCTAATCTCTGTGAACTCTGTGGAGAGACACTGTGGTGAGATGCACTCCTAACTGTGGCTTCAAACAAGATTATCTGGCTGAGATACTGAGGGGCGTGCTCATTTGTTTAGAGATGGAGTTAGCGCTTCAGGATTTACAGCGAGGTTGCGTTATCATATCAGAGGACAGAGCTCGGTTACAATGAAGCTCGGCGGGAGAAAGAAATCCCCGACCGCTAATGGAAAAAGAAGGGCCGATGGATTTTATTGACGAGAGATGATGGCTCGTGCTGTCCGCTAACAGGTGGTAGCTACATATGTGGCTCCCTCGATGTGCTCGCTATCGGTTCAGTTTAAACTCCAATGAAAGCACTCGTGGAAGGAAGAGAGGCTTTGACTCAAGACTACTCATACCGTATATACAATACAATATACAAGAATTCATGACAGTACCTTCGATCGCCATGATCAGCCCGTATCTTTTTTTATCAGAAAATCATCTATGATTGCACGACTATGACGTCGAACTGTATGAGATACAGTTTAAAGCCACTACAAGCTCTAGCTGCTAACAGTTTTCAGATTCCTCCGAAGGTAAAATGATGGATTGTGTTTACATCCCCTATTTCTACGTCGAGCTTTTCCCCTGTAAATTAATCCTACAGTTCTCTGCTAGCTTAATTGATTGTATTTAAAGGTATATAAAAATGACAGACAAGATAAAGGTAATATTCATTAAAGCTAAAGTGGTAATCGAAACTGTACAGTCAAAGTTACTGTTGTTATATAATCCAGCCTGTAGGTGCCTTAAAAGTAGTTTTCCTTCACAATTAATACTCCTTTAAAATGTCAAAACATCTCTTTAATTTGCTAATGGATAAGAAAATCCAATTATTATTTTGCAATATAAATTCAACAGAGTAAGGTAGGTGTGAATCGACGATGTGCAGTGAGGCACATCATTGGTGAGATATTTTGAAATGTTTCTTTCAAATCTATCAGCTTTTTAATTGAGAAAATGTATATCTTTGTCAAAGTGTTCACAGACGATCACACGACAGCATAAACTGCAGTTTTAACACGGCTTTTGTGATTGCCTGTCTGAGGTTTGATATCGAATCAGCAAGACTAAATATCTTATTGACATACAAGAAATACATGACTCCTTGGAAGATGATATATTCAAGTTACTACAGTTAATTTATATGTGATTTCATAGTTGAATGGGGAAGCAGAGCTGAATATGTAAAACTCCATAAAGGAAATTTCTTGCACCAATCCTTTATTTATATATTTCTGCATGTGAAATAAAGAGCATGGCTCATGGCAAATGCCTGTTAATGATCCCATTCGCAGTTTAGAACTTTTTTTGTTGTTGTTGTACCTTAAATTTTAACATCGTCATATCCTGTAAACCAAAAATCCTATATACAGTAAGTACATTTATATGTAGAATTTAGTGAAAACCTCCAAGTAAATGTTTAATGGTACAAAAGAAAAGTTGAGGATCAGTAAAGAGCATGTTGTAATTTGATGGGAGAGTTTTCAGATTAGCTTCAGTTGAAAGTGACTATAAGGGGGGTGGGTGATTGGATGTATTTGTGTTTGTTTTGTGAGTTTACTCAGTGATCAAATCTAGGGGGTAGGAGAGTCTGAGTAGGCTGATCACAGACTGATCAGACACTTGATTTGACTGATCCTGCATTTTCAATAAAGTGACCAACACAGAGAGCGGACATCATACATGAGCAAAATAATTACCAGCAGATGCAGAGGGCAAGGAATTCACACACTATTCAACGGTTTCCACGTCACACAGTGCAGGAGAAAGAATAGATGGCATGTCCTGGGCCCCAGTGAAACTTTTAGTTGGTCTGCTTACAACAAGTACCAAGGTATACTACAGATAACTATCCCAGAAATGCAGACATCCTGTACTGAGCAGTGTGCACGGTTAACACTTGGGTGTTGCGGAGTAAATGTATATAGAAAACTTTATTTCTATATATAATCTACCACTGTGACATGACTGTGAGGCTAGTGAGGTTAAGCATGGACCTTCAGAGATTCTTCAGAAAGTTCAGAAGGGAAACAGCATGATAAACAGAAGTGACCAAAATAAACAGATTCTTCAATACAGCATCATGATCGATACTATGAACAAAAATATAGACAAAACCTCTTTACTTAAAAGAACAGTAAGTCATGTTTTTAATCTATTTAAAACTTTTACAAAAAGGAAGACAAAGGAAAAGTCATGATGTCACTCCAATAATGTCCATGTGTGGTGCCGTATAAGAAATTAGCAAGCTAACCAGTTAGCTTTTCTCAGTTCAGTAAGAAACATTTCAGATTGAATTGTAAAATGCTAAAGAGGCTAGTAATTGTAAACTACAACCACAACTCTGAGAGAAATCTTACAAAGTTGGACTGAAGACAATTTGGATAAGAGCACGACTCACTGCTGCCACCTACTGCACAAAAAGGTAATTATCCAACATTCACATACTGCACCAATAGGCTAAAAAAAACAAAAAAAACAAGCTCTGCACTGAAAGTACTCAAAGTAGGGAAGGAAAAAGTCGGCCTTTGAAGACTATTTCTACCAAGTGTTTCTGTTCTTCAAGCCAACAACTTCAAACATTTCTCTGATATGAGGCCATGAATGAGGAATGTGTTGCTGCTCTGAACCTGCTTCTTCATCACTGTGATCTGCTTCACTTTCAACCACGTGGCCGCTCCCTCTCTCCGTCCAAGACATCATTTCCAGTGTGGACCTTTTGTTTACGATCCTCTCACATTGTATCTGTCTTTTTACATCCATCAATTATTGAATGAAATAACAGATGGCCAAAAGTCTTTTCTAAAGTAATGTCCGACCTATAAGTTCTGACACCTGAAACTAGTCACAAGAAATCTAATGACTGTCTGATAAGCAAAGAAACCTCAAGCAACTGTGTGAGGAGTAAAAAATAACTATCTCATCCACCATTGTCGATAAGCAAGCTGCAAACATTGAAAACAGGAGTTTTGCAGCCTGATTTCTTTATTAATTGGTTGCAGTTATCACATTGTCATTACTCAATAATAACATATCAGCTCAAATATTTCATTACACTATTGCCAAAGTATTACTTTATTGGGTTTTTTGACACTTCAAATGGTCAATATTATTAGATAATTGGCCGTTATAACATTGCATGTTGTCTTCATGAGTAAATGGTAAATATCAGAAAAGTCAAAACTGGGAGTTTCCAAATGGGGAAAGTGGGATGTTTTGGAGAGTTAACAAAAATGACTGTAGTTTTTGTAAAAGTTGACAAATTCCTTCAGCACGTTTATTTTATTCGTATCAAGGAACTATTACATCTCAGCGCATCTGTGAAAAATCCAAGTTGCATGGATACACAATACGTTCTGGTTACTTTGACAATAAATAAAGTCAAAATACTTGATGATACAGTAGAAAAAAGGGTAAGCTTCTAATAATTGAATGAATTTTGCATTTATAGTTCCACTTTTGTGTCCTACCATAAGCTATACAATCCAATGAGCTTCTTTGAAGAAAAAAAAAGAAAAAAAAAATCGCAATTACTTTCTGAGGAAATTAATCATATAAAAGGAACAACGTGATAAGAAGTGCTAACAGGTTATTACAGCATGCCGTGTTCGTGGTGGAGAAAAAACACTTCCCTCATCCCATCAGGAGAGAACAAAGTGCATTCTGGAACCAGATTTCACATTAAGGCAATTTAAAATATTCCAACTTGCCTAATTTAAGGGTCGGACTTCTGTGTAACTTAATTTGACAAGATTAATTATACAATTAAATCCAAACTTCTCTCAATTATGTGGAGAAATGCCGGCTGCCTGCTCAGGACGACCCCTCACCTTTGCTGAGGCGAGGTACCTGATAAGCATAATTTTTTTTCTAACAGGAGCAGAAGAAAATTGCCGCCTATTTTGTTGCCGCGCTCGACTCAGCACATTATAGCTGTTAATTGGCGGCAGTCTTGGTGACTGTGCCCTTGACACAGGAAAAGCGAAATGTTACGGCGCTCAGTGAACGTGCGGGCGGCTCAGTCCTGATTGACAGGACAATCCACTGAAACAAAAGACTTAATTGTGCGTCAATTGATTCTGTAATTACAATTGGCAGTCTTGCCACTTTGGTTTCATTGATTTATCATCTGTGACGATAATACCTAATGACACAACGTGGCAGCGGGAAACGTAGAAGTCTGTGACATCTCAGAAACCCCAGGCCAGTGCGTTTCAAGAGACTAAAGGCTCAATTATGCTCAGCGTTAAGACACGAATACGCCCAAAGCTATCTGTACGTACTCTGTGTTCATTTCATTCGCATTACTGTCTGTCTCCTAGAAGCTCATGGATATGGACCAAAGGAGCAGTACCACCAGTAACTGTTAGGAGGCAGTATAGATAGAGAAGACCCAAACTTGTGCTGATTATGTGATACACCTCCCTGATAATGCAGCAGACTCTTGCAGAGTCAAAGGCGAAACTGGTAAAACTTGCTGTTTGATTTGTGTCGCCAGGAGGCTCGGGGTGACAGTGAGACGTTCAGCCACACTCAGACACATCGTGTAACTTCTCATGCCTGAAGTGAAGCACCAGCTCCATCCCCAGCCAATGGATTGTCCGTCTGCTAATAAGGATCGTGTGCTGGGTTTAGTCCAGGGGTGTCAAACATAAGGCCCGTGGGCCATAACTTGCCTGCAAGAAGGTCCAACGGGCCCGCCAAAACTACCCGGGAAAATGTTAACATTTCAGAGAAAACATTGATTTTTTTTCAACAAATTTCTGAAGAGTAGCGGTGAGACACAAGGCAAGATATTGGTGATGCTGCCATGAAAGCTAGCTTTTAGCTTTTAAAGAAATGATACACTTTTCAGGCAAATGCTTAAAATTTGTATTTTTGTGATATGATGGCACTTAAATCATGATGACATGATTAAAGTTTATGATGTATTCGAGTATGTGATTGTTTAAAAAAACCAAAAAAAAACAAAATACAAGCAGACTGACTGGAGAGGGGGGAGAATTCAATAAGCTTCTGTTTCTTCCTTCTCGTTTTTGAACATGTTAAGATTTAATTTTCAGTGTCTTCATTGTGCTAATCATCTTGTTTTATTTATTATGTTCTAAATAAATAAAACAAACAAATGAATGAACATAACTGAAACAAATGCAAACTCAACATTTTTTTTTAAGAGATAAAAATGTTATGATTCCCCTAAATGTCAAAAGGCTTTCATAACCCCCTATCAATCTCTGCCGTAAACCTCCTCTGTTGAGGGAAAGTTTTTCCACTCTCACATAGATGGCTTCTTTTATCCCTCTCTCAAACGATCTGATTTCTCTAATACCAGAAACGCAATGTATTTACAACCCTCACAGGCCCCTACATTAGGCAACACTGCTTCAGACGTATTCTTGTTCTCTAAAGAAACATTAGTAGCCTCTTCAACAGTCGCCATGTTGGTTATTTTCAGTACAACATTTGCAATCCCTTACCACGATTGGAGTCTTCTAACTGTCCCCCTAGTGGAGGTACAGACTAACCAATGTAAAGCACATATAGAAGTAGAAGGCAAGAAAACATGGTTTGAAACATTCATTTTCTGCCGAACGTAGAGCATAAATGAGCCTTCACAGGCAGTATGAGAGCAGGATCCGGCAAAGGTATGTTCATGTCTCCTCTCGGTGAAAAGGTGTCCTTTTGTAGAATATCGTACCCTTTACAGCCACATTAAGGGACCGCTGACAACCACGACGCGGGGCCACCACTAACCCCCACTCGTGTTCCTTTCATATTTATGTTGAGGCTGGGAGCTGAACCAGCAGGACTGAGTTACAAAGAGCAGGTGGGCTCATCCTCCTTGACAAGCAGCCATTATCAACACAGTTCTTCGAGTGAGAGAGGGAAACCACCAGGGAAGGTTGTAAAACCTCTTTCAAAGACCTTCAAAATCCCACTTTCTACCATCTCTCTCTCTCTCTCTCTCTCAATCCCTACCTGTCATCATTGTATTCGCCCTCTCTCTGCTCCCTACAGAGGGGGAGCATGGGGGGAAAGGGGGAGGAATGGTCTACTTGACCTTAATCTGCCCAGTAGTGAGCTTCAGAGAGATGACATGCAACCTCAGAGGTAAAGGGCAATTGTTTTTTTTTGTTTTTTTTGCCTCTTCTGAAAGCCAATTTACAGACCCTGGGGACTTTTTTTTTTCCAAAGCTGGGAACTATTCCTGTGTATTTGATTCACACAGCTGACTGGAGCTAAAACAGCAAAACCACCTGAATCTCCTTATTTTCACTCGTCTTCTGGCCTGTTTAGCACCTCTCATACCTGCTGTAACAGAGACCAGTGCACAGGGTGATATTTGCATTTCAGTGACTGCTCTCTGCATAAGCTATAATGGAAAATGTTTTCCGCTCGCCTCAATGGCTATTACAACAAGTAAGCTATAACATTCATCTAGTGGAAGCTCAACAACAATTGAGCATAAAACGCTAATAAGTATATAAATCCACTTCGGTGATACTCTGCCGGAGGAAATGAACAAAAGTGCCATCAGCAGCAAAGGACATAGTCTGCAGTCTTCTCAAGTCTGCATTAAAACCCTGAAACTCAAAGCTGCCTGGAAAGAAACTAACTAAACAAAAGGAAACAAGATTTTTCAAGTAATTTTCTGTTTAATGTCTGAATCAATTTGTTTGCTGGGATGCAGAATTGGGTGAAGTGGTATAAAAGATGGATGAAGATGAAGGTCTGAAAGGGTGTTTGTTCAATACAGGACAATTAGATTTTCATGTAGTGTTTTCTTAAAGAAGGCAATAAAATGTATGAACGTTCCTAGCAAAAACAGTTTCATTCAGACTAATCGAGTAGTCTAAAAATAGGAAAATGCTCACAGGAGAAACTTTCCCCCAATCATAGCTCAATTAGTTTCAATATCCCTTTAGTTCATTGATAGCCATTTTCTTTTTTTCTTTTCTCTTCAGACAAGAGACTTTTTCCAACATACCGTTTCTTTTCTCCACTGGATTCTCCTATCTTCAGTAAAAATGTCATCAGGTGGTAGTCGCTGACGTGCCTTTATATTTGTAGTCTGCTGAGATTGGCTCGAGCGCTGAAGAAAACAGATTAAAAAAACTTTTAATCCACACAGGTCTACTGGTATTAGCAGTCAGTGTATTTTGTCGTAGCCATGTATTCAGTTTACACAGCTTGCCTGTAACATGTAGGAATCTCCATCATCAGCTTCCTCTTCCTAAAATACAATTATTAATGGAGTTAAATAAAAACAGTATGTACATAATAATAAGATTTTTTTTAATTAGCTTGACTTCATATTTTAGGACAGCCGTGGTATAAATGTATTATAACTGGAAAAACACTTGATTAGTGTTTTGCAGTGACACCTTTCCAGGAGCATTATTTTCGGAGCAAAAAAACCTGATACACTAGCAAGGTACTGTTTTATGAAAATAATTTTCTCCTTCACATTCAAGTGGCATGGCTGATTAGTCTGTTGATAATTTCACATTCAGACAGTTAGCGCCTAGCGGGGGACTGATGGCGAAAAAAAATACATTAAAAAAATAATCCATGATTGCTGGATTGATGGGTGCTCCAATCAGAACCAGCTCGTTAGCTCCGACTCCCTTCTTTAAAGTGATCCACTGTATGAGACAACACCAGTTGGAACGCACCAGTGTTACAAAAGAAAGAAATCGCCCGCTACAAACACAAAACATCAGTTGAAAGCAGAACAAATCGTTATGTCAACAGACAAAACTGTGCTTCTGGTTTCTGCAGAAAGTCACAGAAGCTCTGATGGATTTGCTGGTGCAGAATAGCCGAGAAGCGATGCATATTTAACAATGTATCAAGGCAGAGAAATTAGCCACGAGACAAGTCTTTTGCTGAGCCAGTCTGCGTCATGAATTAATAATTGGGAGTGGAGTTATTAAGTTATTTGTTAACAGTAAATATTCTGTATGTGTCCCTGAGAGCATGACTTTTTAATAATTTCAAATTTTTAAACTTTAATGTTTGGCTCTATTCTGGAAACAGTGGTGCTTAGAAGTAATTGATTCTTCCGGCATCGGAGTAATTATGATGGCTGTGTTGAAGTGAGGCCTGATCCAACTTGGCCTCGGGTGCTGGGAGAGAGAGAGAGAAAAAGAGGGAGAGAACAGAGAGATTTAGAGACGAGGAGGAGACACAGGTCTGGATAGATCTCCTGACAGACAGCCCGACTGAACACAACACAGCGGTGGGAATAGCCTCCAACCCCGAGCTATCCATCTTCTGATCCGCATTTTTTTTTTTTTTTTTTTAAGGTCTATTCATTCTGGCGCTTCTCGTACTCAGCTGCTCTTGTTTATCTAGATGATTTGGGACTGATAAACTCCCCTTGCATTTCTATCCATTTGCCGCCACCGCTGCTCACATCGCTCTTGGTGACACTCTTGTCATCGCTGCCCCTGAAAGTGTCTTATTGCTTGCAGGTCACTATGCCAACAGCAGCAGACAGAGTGGATCTCAGCAGGGTGGTATTTAATCCATCAGGGCTCGGTGTTAATTACTCACACGTCCGCAGGGCCTTGAAATGAGGCTGGGTTGACGTAGCCTGCCAGCGGTCTTTAAAGGGAGTGATCCTACAACCGACGTGCACCGTCTCAGTCGTGGGCCCAATAACTTGGCACGAATTAGAGAGTCCTGGAATACCAGCTGCCACCAGCGGAGAAACACGGATAAGTTGCATTAGACAAAAGACACAGAAGTCAGCCCAGAGTTATCTACAACTCATACCTGAGGGCTATGTAAAATATTGCACATTTATTATTGTCACGATATCAACATGTGTCAAAGACATAACTGCAAGAAATGATCTGTATTGCGCATTCATGCTCTGCAAATTCATCATGACAGAATGTACAAAGTTAAAGAAAAGTATAATTAATTACTAATAAGCTCCTAAAAATTAATTAATTGATAATTAGAATCTCAATTATTGGCAACAGAAGAAAAATCAGAAGTACAAAAATCGAGGAAAAATTATCCAAAATATAACAACAAACTTCTGCTGGTGGTTACTATAGATTCACAAAGACATTATCCTCAAAACCAGCTGAGCCCCCGGGAAGCATTCCCGGATAAGTGGGCGGAAGAAACTAAAATCATAAATTTTGGGGTTTGTTATTTTAAAATTTGATCTGTTTCGAATACTTTTGTTGTCATAAAATCATAAATAATTATCCCATTTACACAATTAAAACAACAAAATGGACCTCAACCCGTATCATGATATGTACTGAGTGTCAATTGGTCATACAACAAGATTTCAAAGTCTCAATCCAGTGTAAGTGATGATGTGACTCCCTAGCAATGTTGGGGAACAACGGGCTTGCTGGTGGAGTAACATGATGTCATAACTGGACAATGGAACAATGGAAATTGGCTGTTCTAATCCATAATATATTCCGTACAAACTTTTGACCCCTGCAAGGATGCTGTCCAGCCAAATAGAAAGTCAGCGGTGTATCATACTACTACTTGGCATATCATACTACCCTGTGCCTCCCTTTCCCTGAAGCGCGACCCCCTGAACTCCTGGCGAAGAAAATTCTGTAATGGCCGCTACCATATTAATATATAGATAAAATGTATATAGATAAAATTGAAGTTATAACCCTGTGTGCCCCTGGTGGCTTAATGAAAATTCTGCAGTTCATGTCAGAATTTCTCACAATAGATAAATTTCTTCTTGCAGCTGGATCAGACTCTTTGATGGGCTGTATGTTTGACATCGCTGTGCTACATGATATCATCACATTTACGACATCAATTTTGAAACAAACATGAAGATTTAATGTCTTAACACCATTTATTGCCTCTTTATCTTTTGTCTCCTGTATCGATGTGAGAAGTTGCTGAAATGCTAGAAAAGCTAACAAATACATGTGAGTAGTCAGAGCTGGAGAAGACTAATGCAGAGAAGTCCCCTTAGGTAAAGGTGCGCGGTCATCCACCACCAAAGGGGTTTCCCAGAGGTCGATGACACACACCAGGACATGGGAAGCACCGGGAAAAAAAATGCCAATTGTCTATTAGGTTAAAATCTCTATAGCCAATACACAAGCATGCACACACGCACATATCTAAACACACATACACACACACACACACACACACACACACACACACACACACACACACACACACACACACACACACACACACAAGTCATTGCTTACCACATTATGAACGTCAGTTAATTTCACTGTGTTGTGACTAATGTGTGGTTTGTCATTACATGTATACATGTGGCACGACACCATTGTTGATTTAGCCTTTTTTTTTTTCTTTTTTTTTTTTTATCCTGCTGCTAAGCTTTTAATTTGAGTCACACTGGAGG
>OMNM01014213.1:4347-15983 GCA_900302745.1 Parablennius parvicornis | reverse complement strand
GGTGCGGAGACCGACTCCAAAACCACAGCTGCAGCAGCCTCTCTTCTCCTTCTCCTCTCCTCTCCTCCGCTCTCCTCATGCCTTCCCTCCTTGCCTGGCACACTCCCCAGGTCTGCCATTAATCAGCGGTATTTTAGTGCACGTGTGTTTGTGTGAGACGCCGATGGTGCGAGTTGCTAACTGAGTGTTTGTGTGTGCCGAATGGAGAGCCTGGACGGGGCGGCAGCGGTGGTATGGAGACCAGGATCTCACAACAAAGCTGCAGAGTTCACCCGGAGAACAAAAGGAGGAGGAGGGAGGCTGACAGACATAAAGCCTGGTGAGCAGATTGGGACTGCCAGCGACTGAAAGAAAGAGGTAGACAGATGATGTGCAGAAGTTTTTAACATCACGAAGAAGGAGTCCAAAACATCTAGAGATGGCCCGAACCTTGTATCTCTCTGAAAATCGCTCTCCTGAAGGTTCGAAGCACCTGCAAGCGAACGTGTAATAGGCTCACTGGGCCGTGACCTGGAAGGTCAACGAATTACATCGAGATTTCCTATAGGATGCACACCGCTGAGCTACTTTCCTTCCATCACCCTCTGATTATCCAGGTGGGAGTGAAATAAAAAAAAAACAAAAAAAAAAAAATCCCAACCTGCTCTGCTTTCACCCCCCCAACGGGCCTCCCAGAGTGCTTTTCTGCTGACATCACTGCACAGAGACCTGGCAGGCCAATCCCTCCTCTGCTCTATCATTCCCTTCTGCCTGCTTCCTGCCCTCATGATGTCACACACCATATGGTTTTCAGCAGTTTTCAGCCGGAAAAGAGATTTGAGTCAGTGGAGAGGCGAAGGAGAGAGAGAAAGGAGGAGGGCTGGAACGGGCCGCAGGTTGGACACGAGAAACAAAAGGTTCGCTCTTCCCCTTGTGAGGGGAAGGCGGAGGGGTGAGGAGAAGGTGGGTGGGGAGTCCTTGCACTGTGTTAAAGGCTAACGAGGAGGGACGGCCATGCACCGGACAGCCATGTGCCGCGCAGACGCCCCGCAGCCGTGGCCTGCACGCAAATAAAACCAAAAAAAAAACAAAAAAAAAACAACACACGCGTTAATAAACGGTACCCACACTGAAGCCCAGGGAGCGGCAACAGCAGGCTCACATGATCACGCCGGCAACTCAGGCCGACATGTGTTTCTTGTCTTAGTCCGTTTCAATAACATGTTCTCTTCCTTCGTGTTATTTCAGGTATTTAAGCTGCAATCAGTGTCTAAACGCTGAGGCAACCATCGTCAATATTTCCATCTGAACACAAATTCAAACTACTTTTTTTTTTATCAGAATCAGGGTCATTTACTTGTCACTTCTCTGAAGCCACGATGCAACTCAGCGTGGAACTGATATGTATTTTTGCAATTCTCCAAAAGTCAGCATGAAAACTAATTAACGTCAGCGAACATCAGCGCAGCCGGCAGAGAAGAGAAGGCGTTGCAGCAGTTGCGCTGACAGAGGCCACCGGGTTTGAACACAAAACCTCCAAAACCTGCAGGTCATCTTCGTGCGTGGTCGTGTCCTCCGACCCTTGACCCTCTGCCGGAGGCTGCATCCAGGGGAGGCTGCGAGCGGCAGCGACTCAAGGAAACGCTGCAAAAACTCAGAATCTCACCAAGTGTGTTTCTCTTGTTCTGAGTCAAAAATGTCTCGTCCCACTTGATTTAAGATGAATCTACTTATTTCAGTGATATTACATAAAGACAGAGGTTTGAAGACGATGCATCTTAAATGTCTTGTTAAGTCAAACATTCTTGAAATGAACTTGTCTTGAGTTGTATTTTTGAAGAAACAAGGTTTATATGGCGATAAATTTGTGAAGCTGAGGTGTGACTTGTATAAGACAGATTGATTTAAGTAATAAACTTTACCTGAAAATACATTTGGCCTCAAAATACTTAGTTTAATCCTTGAAATTGTATTTCAAGTGCAAGATGGTCTACAATCTAGAGAAGTACCAATACATGACAACTCAAAAATAAGTTGAATATACCTTAAATGGAGACGTTGAGATATAAATCATTAAAGTAAAAATCTATTTTTGAGTGAAAAAGTAAACATTTTTTTTTTTCATATCATGTCTCATTACAAGACAGAAAGCCAGAAAATCCTGATAAATTACAGCTTAAATTAAGCTTTTACTGTTAATGTTAAGATGTAAATATTCTAAATATCATGTCTTATTTCAAGTAATCTTACCAAGACAATTTTCACTTGTTCTACTGGCAGATTTTTTTTTTCTTTCACTTATTTTAAGGTCAAACTACCTTGAAATATTTTTTTTTTTTTTTTTTTTTGAGAGGGGCATTTTTTCCAGGGAAGAAGCAGCTGAAGTTGCAGAAAGTCACAACGATGCCACGTCGGACGACTCTTCACCGTCCCAAAGCTTTTTCAAGCACATGAAAGCAGAAATGATGTTAGTGCCGTCTCCGAAGGCTTCACCTTTAGTCCCCCAGAACGGCTTCCCCATCGTGAAGTCCGCTGGTTCAGCCTCACAACAAACAAACAAACAAACCCAAAAACACCCACAGAATCCCTGCAGCTGCATTTAATCTCCGTTTGCTTTATTCTCAGATTTTATCCAGCATTTTATCTGTTGACAGTCTACCAACATTCTTAATTTTTTCTGATGTCTGTTCAGCCGCTTCCACCTCTCCTTCAAACGGCCTCGCCTTTCGCGAGGTTTTGCCATTTGTTTTGTTTTTTTTTTTTTAACGTCTCAACTGGTTAAATAACTCAGATAAATGGTGTCCAACGCTGCTCACAGAGAGCTACTGTCTAAATACGGCAATATGATGAAGCTCTGTAAAAGCTGGATTACAAGCCCCTCAATGCATTGAAGTGTCTTTAAGCAAGGACTCACTGGACCCTTTGCTGGTCTGCAGTCATCCAGATTAGGACTGCACGTATCAGCGTATTCTAAACGGGCGGCTGACTTTGTGACCAGGCCCAGTCGGAGCTTCTGGACCGTGGAAATGCTGCAGCTGAAGATGCTGTAATCTCTGCTGAGACACGGTGAGAGCGGACGAGCTCAGTAACACACCCACAGATTCACCTCATGATCTTAATTCCTGCATCCGCAGGCTTCTCAGTTGTGTTTCGGAATCACTCGTCATTTCAGATCGCAGCCGTTCAAGCAGGAGACCAACCGTCTGCCTGCTCAGCAACAAACAGCTACGAGAGCCGCCAACCACCTGATGGACATAACAGAGCATTCAGCTGCTGAAGAGCCAGAGTGTTTCCTCTGGGGAGACGGTGGAGAGCCAACTGCAGCTCCAAGGAGACTGAACACTGGGCCAACCGGCACTCGTTTATGGGGCAAGACACACCAGAACAGCATCGGTTTCATGTTTCTTACATCACAATGTCAACAAGGGCAGTGACGAACGATTAGCTTACACTCATCACCGCGTAACTGGTCGATGATTCTTTCATTTAATCGATTCGCAACACGTGACACCATCCAGTGGAGGACAATCCAGTGCTCTTCCGCATGGCGAATCACCCATTAATCGCACGACACAATCAATAATCAAACTAAATTAAATGTATCGTGAGTCCATTTGGTGGCTGTTGGAGAACTTTTGGCCGTATCATGTTATTCTGAACTCTCCAAGTCCTTCATTTTCTCTCGTATACGTGTGAGACTACCGAACAAACACTTTACAAAAGGACAGGGTACATGCATGGCGTGTGATTTCCAACGAAAGAAAACCCTGGAAAAATACTTAAAAGGTACCTGAAGTTTACTCAAAGAGCCTTTCAAGTGTTAAATTCAGTTACACCATGAAGTAAGATTCAAAGACAAAAATGTACCAGTGGTACAATCTATAAATCCCTCCACATGGATAATACCAAAATATTATTTCTTTTTCTGTTTCACTGGTCCAGTCAATACATTGTCATCCTTTACAGCCCTGAAAGACCCATTAATGTCATAGTAAGCATGTTGGAGGTTTATGTGAAGAAGCCGGAACATCTTGAGGAAAATAGGTAGACTGAAGGACAAACGCCTCGTCAGAGAAGTGAAGTCGACACTGTGGTTCGCCCCGGCCCGCCCTGCCGCCCTGATATCTTGTCCTCATACGAGAAAGTTTTGCCAAAAATGTGTTAGGAATAAAAAAAAAAAAAGTCACGTGTGACGAATGATCTTAAACCAAGAAACTATTTTGCATTGTGTTTTTTTTTTTTTTTTTTTCTCAGGTGCCTGACGGTTATCCATCACCACCAGATGTGTCAATAGAGTCGGGGCTAAAAGCACACAACAACCCGGATCATTCAAATAGCAAGCCCTGCATGCCTGCGCACTAAAGCTGTCACACAACTGCTCATTATAATGAATTAGGAGAGTAAATGTCCAGAGTACCGTTTAATTTTTTTTCATTTTTTTTTATTTTGGGGGGGTGTCGGCTCTGGTGGGGTGGTCACGGCAAGCATCTGGACATGTGTGTGGCTGAGTCCACTAGGAAGAAAGAGAGGAGATAAAGGAGAGAGAGAGAGATGATTAATGAGAATGAAAGACAGAAGACAGAGCAGAAGGCCTGGCGTTTGAGAAAAGCGTGGAACATTACTCTGGTATAGTCTGTTCCGAGGTGTTAAGATACTTTCAGACTGTCCTGTCTATTGTCCAGCTGCTGGCAGGCAGGAGTGGAGCAATATTAGGGCCGTTGCAATATTCCTCCCTCGGAGAACTAAATTGAAACGAGGTGGTTTTGGACCTTGGGGACTTGGTGACCCTGCAGCACGTCCGATCACAGATGTCTGCAGAAGTTGGCCGCAGCCACTTGGACTTATGCAGCCTCTCGGTGTGTTTCCACGTCCAAGAAGCGTCACCAAGATATATACTGTATGTAAAAGTCGCCATGCTCACACTTGGAGAAATGGTGGGAAAGGTGAATGATTTACAGGGTGACTGCAGACTGTTAAGGGATTTAGGCCGTTCAGGCCTGCCTTATCTCCGGCTCTGGTCCCCGACTGAGTGCTGCTCTTTAGGAAAGCAGACGTGCAGAGGCTTTCGGGATGGACTCCACGGGCTGCGTTTCGGGGCTCCGCTCTTTGCAGCTTTAATTGAATCATTGCTTACAACCAGCAATTTGGAGGGTTTTTCAGTTCATTAAAAGTTCAGCAGTGCTTCGCGCTGTGGTATGCTGAAGCGTGTTTTGACAGGCTGTAGTTTAATGTCCAGAGCTGGCCTCGGGAGGCCTGATTGATTAGCAAGATAAAGTCTGTCTGGCAAGACAATAGCTGTACCAAGGGACCCACAACACAACAGAAAATCAAGCAGCATGCCTCGTAGTGTTTCACTTTTTGTCTTTTAAACTGTGATTTATTGTTGCACTCCTTTCTGATGAAGAGGCAGATAAACAACACGGGGTGAGAGCGGCGGACATGTCGTGTAGCACAAGTCCCTAAAACTATGACTGGACTGCACATTCTTTTTTTCTCCCCTCAGATATTCCATGCATGCCACCGTTAATCATATCAAAAACCATTAACGTGGCTTTAATCCAATCTGTCCTGGCCGTGTTGAGGTATTCCCTATCAGACAACAGATCAGCGTGTCTCATGCTTGGCCGGTATTGTGCGCTGTTACAGTGCTCCAAACAACACTTAGATAATGTTTATGATGCTCGCTAAAACATTTCTAAATTCTAGTCTGGATCACGAGTTTGATTTATGCCACATACGTTCACTAAATTTTTTACTAAAGGCATTTATAAGCATTTATGTTTCCCTGTTGTTTCAATAAGCCTTCACAGCTGCATGTAAATTGACTCTGATATCAATCACTTTCAAATTCCTTATAATAAGCTCCGTTGGCCAGAAACGCCCACATGTCTTATTTTAAATGCAATCATTCACTTTTTACAACAACAACAACAACAAAAAAAACTTGCATCCCAGACAACAGTTAATAAACATACAGATACATGAAAAATGCACTTGCAGAAGCTGAAGAACTTAATACCCATTAAAAAAAAAACAAACAAAAAACGATGAAAGCCAAACCTGCGCTGACATCACAGTGCGTTTCCTTTGGTGGGACCTTATTTTGGCTCATGTATGGAAACACTGGCTCACATCCTCGATATGTGACATCTATTCTCTGTGTCCCTCTGTCTTCCAGGTTATCACCAGTTCATCAGCGGGGCATGGAAGTGGGAGACAATACCTCTCTCCACTTCACCAATCTCCTGGGCTGCATCAGGTCGTTTCACTTCTGCACCTTGAACTCGCCGCTTTCATACTTCACGAGATTGTCAGCTGCTGTTGCAATTAAAAAAAGACACACGAATAGCTTCAGTCCGACGGCTGCTTCACTGCATCGCAGGCTGTCCGTCTCACCGCCATGGTGAAACAGCTCAGTTCACCAGAGTCCTGTCGCAGTCAAGCACCTCCAGATAAACAGCTTCCAGTCGGAGGCATGAATAACACCATGCATTAAAATGCAGCTGATTAAAAATTTATTTTATTTGATATCTATAGAAACTCAGTGAATCCCGAAAACACCTTCAAATTTTCTTACTTCAAATGAATCACTACTTTACTTAACCACCATAAATGATGTAAATGATATCAAATAGCTTTTTGAAACAGCAGTTTGCAAAAAAGTTTTCGAATTAAACTTCAATACAACTTTCATAATAAAATACTTTATTATTTTTGGGGTTGTAATTAATCTATACGTTCCCTGATAGAAAATCAATCAGATAATTTTTATCATAAACTATGCATGAAATGCATTTACATGTATGTTAGATCATATAAAAGCAGTTCAATTAGCTTCAACTGTACAGCATTCACAAAAAAATACTCAGTTACTTAATGCGCTATACAACAACTCTAGTAAGGGTATATAAAGCAAGTTTCAAACTTTTTTGCAGAGACAGAACAATGTAAATGCTTCCCAGTCAGAGGAGTTCAGCTGTGTGAACATAACTGAAATAAAACCTCTCAGACTTAATATTTCTACTTTGAAATATTGTTTTGGCCTGGCTCACATTGGACTGGACCAGGGTTCACAGGGAATGGGTTCTACTAATGTCTACTAATACAGGCGTACAAATACTTGAAGATGTGTTTGGTATGTTAGGTTCATTTAGTTGTTGATTATCCTCACCGGAGTTGTGCACTGATTTCTTAACAGGTTCACGACTGTGTGTTATTCTGATTTGATCGTCACTCTAATAAGAACTCACTTAAACCTCTTTTTTTTAATTTATTTAATTTTTTTATTTTTACCTCCTATTGAAATTCTTACTTGATGTTTCAGCTTCTGACTGATTCATAATACGTTTTCCGGACCATCGGTGCCGGGTTTGCATGTTCTCCCTGGTAATGCATAGCTGGATAAGATGGTTTCACTCCACAGTCATAAAAACAAGCTTGAGATCAATTGATGACTGTAAAATGTCCTAAATACACGTGGTGTGGTTTTCTTTTTTTCTCTCAGCTCTGAGATGTGTTGGAGACATGTCCAAGGTTCTACCATGCCTTCACCCAATCATCTGGGATCAGCTCCAACCCTCAATCAGATGATGAGATGGATGGAGTCCTGCTACCTTTTTCATTTGCGTAAACATCCCAGCAGCACCGCACGTGCTCCTCGCGCGCCGCCATTGGGTGTCGCTGTGCGCGCAAAGTGCGAGCCGGCAAGCTTTGGTCCGATCGGACCCCAAACGCAGTCTGAAGTGTCAGATAGTCTTGTCAACACGTGAGAAATCCAGTGTGTGGAAGAGGGTGAAAGCAGGGGACACCGGGAGAGCGAGGGCTGTGAAATTTACGCGGAAGAGGAGCTCGGAGGGAAAGACTGGACTCCGCCGAGGTCTTCATGAGGGAATGTGGAAGAGGAGAGGAGACGCACGGCCACAGCACCAGACATGAGTCCGAGGTGAGTCTGGGATACGGCACACACGCAGGGATGGCATCCACACAGACGTGTCACTCCGCAAACATGTCACAACTCGCAGTTTTCCTCTCGTTTCGATGCGTTTCTGAGGCGTGTTCTTCTCTGAGCCGGTGGGTTTTGTGGCGGGGACGCACGAAGACATCGCGGATCTTATCTGGATCATGTGGGCATGTCGGCGTGTCTGATAACGGCCTTTCCACGGTTTATCCTGTATTTATGCGGATCATTTACGTCCCTCAAAGTACGACGAAAACACGTTTGATCGCAAGGTGCAAACATAAAGTAATGTCAACGCAAATATACTACTTTTAATGGTTAGTTTCAGTAGTGGATGATGTTTTGCGCACCATGGCACACAGCTGCCCTTTCAATATTCATCACATAGAAAATATTACGACACCATTGTGGATCCGTTTTTAGGTGGTTAGTTTCCCTAAATGTATCCAGAAAAAGGCCCTCGTACATGCTGCTCGAGTTTAAAACAAACTTGTATGTAGCTATAGATCTTTTGAATCAGGGATGACGTTATGAGTTTTAGTGATAAACGGAGGCTTTAACAGTTCAACAGGTGGTTCACCTGAGAGAGAGAGAGAGAGAGAGAGAGAGAGAGAGAGAGAGAGAGAGAGAGAGCGAGAGATTAGTTCAATTGATTGTTATCATTAATACTCACTCAGAGGCATTATTTTCTCAGAGGAGGTCGTAAAGGAAGCAGAGAAACACTATCATTCAATCATTGTATTGATTTACTCACCGAACGACCCATTAATGATTAATCTCCTTAACTACAAATGAAGCAAACACCGCTTGTGACTGAATCAGATTCAATTTAGACACAATAAAATTAAACATCCCCGTGTTCTGGGAGCCTAATTTCTTCTTGGGGCTCAACTTAGAAAAAAAAAAGGCAAAGATTGGATTGAATCTCTATTACTGGGAATTTTTGTCATTAAACGTCTCTTTGAGAGTTGATGCGCGCCGCCTGATCGTAAATAAGCAACGTACATCCATGTGTGTGTGTGTGTGTGTGTGTGTGTGTGTGTACGTGTGTGTGTGTGTGTGTATATATACAGTAACCGCCTGTCTCTTTAAGACGATGTGTTGAGAAGTTCAAGTCGGGGTCACTTGAAGTTCCTGCCCTCGATTTTACCTTTTAGTTTTATTATAGACTGACATCACACGGGGCGCTAAAACACTTAAGGCGCACAGAGGCTCCATTATCACCACCCCAGTGCGCGATATTGCTGCGACTCAAAAATAGCTGAATTACTCGAAAAAATAAAATAAAATAGGAGGAAAATGATGCCGTTCTAAGCACGTATTTTTATTTTTTTTATTTAAAGGAGGGGATGAGAAAGAGGGGAGAGGAGAGGAGGGGCAGAAAGACAGACTGAGAGGGAGGAAAGTGGGTGGGAGGACGGACCTAAGGAGCGAGAAGAAATTCATATCAATTAATAATCATAAAAAAAAAAAAGAGCTGGCAGACGCGCTCGGAAAACTGGCATGGTTTTTTGGAGGCTGGCAGTTGAAAGCTAAAACGTCAGATATGACTCCCAGTGACTGCTGAGATGATCATTAAGGGAGACTTAGATCGGATGGCAGAAGACATCGGGCATGCAGGTAAGAGCTGATCCAGGACGTCCATTCACGTTTCTGCTCACTGAACTGCTCAGTGCGCGCAGCCAGGACAGATTTCTCTCATTTCAATCACCGACTCGTGGAAATGTGAGTCGAATCTAAATGACATCCTGCTACTTTGTTTTAGCGATGTCGACTTGGTTCAGAAACCTTCCGCTTATCGCTTCATCACGCGTTTAATTAAAATCTTCTAAATTTAGAATCTATGCACCGAATAAAAAAAAAAAGATATAAAAAAAAAATGACTGCTGTAAAAGTGTGTTTTAGATGATGCAAAAAATCTGCAAAGACATGTGAAATGTTTTGCATTGGCACACTTATTTCCCTCTGTTAAGCTATTAAACTATGGGCTAATTATTTACGCTTTTTTTTCGTGTTTACATTTTGCATGTTTCAAGTTCGTTAAAAGAAGATTTAATCTTCATCAGCCGTCTGATCCCGCAATGAATTGAATAAGAAATGGAAATCATAAAGTCCTCAGGATATTTTGAAACAGGCCTACTGTCTGTGCTTATCCGTGTTCAGTAAAGGTGAATATTAGACAACGTTACGTAGATATTTAATTTTTTCTTTTAATCGTTCTTCTCCCCCCCCGCCTTTGAACAATCCGTGATTTTCACGCATCTGCCCGAAAGAGATGCGTCTCCTCGGTGCTGTCGACAGCTTTCAAAACGGAAAGAGTTGGTATAAGAAACAACTGTCCGATACGTCTCTGAGTACGAGGAGTTGAAAACGGCACGTTTCTGGAGAAACTTAGTTGTTTTTTTTTTTTTTTTCTTTTCTTTGGGAGATAAGAGGCGGTGAAGGGTGGACGAGACGCTGCGGCGCAGTGGGAAGGACTGACGCGTGTTGCGGGGTTTGGGACGCAGTGTGCGTGAAGCGCGCAGAGACTCAGAGGAGAAGACGCATCCAAACTCAGCGCACACTTCACTGCTTTGCTTTGAGAAAAAACAAAAAGAAAAAAGAAATCACACATTCAGCCATGTAATTTTCTCCTAAACAGGCAGGAAAAAGTGTTTACAAATGCCATATTTACGATGAAGTTCTATTCATTTAAATTTTACTACTAAAAGTTATTGCAATATGAAAATTGGAAGTTGAAATTTTCTATTAACACGACTGTCTTTTTTGTTAAAAATCTATTGAATTAGATTCCCTTAAGAAGCTATATGTTGTCAGTATTTTATAGAAATGTGATGGTTATTACATGCGCCATTACAGCAATCAAACAGGAAACGGCCTCTTTTTTTTTTTCCTCCAACATGTTTGCTGATCTGACTGAAAACACTTATCATGAGCACATTACTTAACTCTGTGCCCTTTTACTGACCTCACTGTAAACCTCTAAAACTATGTCCCCCTTGTGGGTCACTAAAATGACACAATGCATTTGTAAAACTAAAGTATAATTAAAACAAAATCTTCCACCAATTTACTCTGACTTTGTATTTTCAGCTGGGCCTCATAAATTAAAACATGGCCAAATGGGTTTATAAAATAAACAAGCGCTACACCAGCATGGGCAGAAAATTGAAATGAAAGAAAATAAAATGTCAACACAACCCTTTAAGCAGATGTCTGTTGTGTTTATGGGACTGAGGCCGCATGCAGAGGTAGACAAGCTCAGCGTCCTGCTTTAACCGCAAACCGCAAAAGTCACAGAACACAAAACACGGGGACGACAAATAATCGAAAGCAAACGACCGAATGTCACCGCCGTGGACTGCATCGCCATTATCAGTGTTTCCTCAAACATGTTGACAGGTCATTAAAAACAAGGCCATCAGAGGAAAACAGCCATGCATCAGAAGAGCTGCTCTGCTCAGGCGACACTGCAGAGAGTAGCTTCGTTTGAACATTTTTCTAAACAACCTGCAGTCGAAGCTCTGGATGTGTTGCTGGCTTGCTCTCAGACGTCTTCTCGGTTTAAATATCTTTGCAATCATGGACGGCTTCCTAACAGGATGCAGAAATCTTTCACTTGAGATAAAACGTTGAGCAAATCATGTTTTACGATGATTTAACTTTTTTTTTTTTTTTTTTTTTTTTTGGGGGTTTTTTT
>OMNM01014208.1:4026-14182 GCA_900302745.1 Parablennius parvicornis | reverse complement strand
CTCCATGCTAACAGGACTGTTGCTAACCTTCCTCTGAGCAACAACAGACACAACAACACGAAGCAGCTAGCTAACACTCAGCTGAGCAACCACCAGACAACAACCGGACGACAACCCCGCACCGCGGCTCTCCGGGCCCGACACGCACCGGATCACCTCCACCGTCCCTGTGCCGCTGTCTCACCTGCAGGTTACGTGTTTTGTCCAGCCTCCGGATCCCGCTGAAGCCCCCGTAGCCGTTGCTGCTGCCTCCGCCATAGCTGTTTATGTTGAGAGGAACAGCCGGATGTTCCGGAGAGCTCCGCCGCGGCTCGGCTGCTTTCGCATTAAAGCCCGAGGACACCCGAATATACCCGAAGATAGCCGAGCGCAGGGTCACCGAATACGCCGAGTGTACGCAAGCCATGACACCATACCTCTGAAGCTTTTTTGAAGATTAGTGTGGTCTATCATGTCAAAAGCCTTATTTAAGTCAGTGAAGACACCTACAGTATATCCTCTGTTATCTGTTGCAATATTGCAATTTTCTCAGCAAGAGCCATGATTGCTGTCACATGGTGGATCTATTTGATTGAACTGTGCTGATTGTCACTCAGCAGGTTACATTTTTCAACAAAATGATCATGTCGGGTTTAAAAAGTATTCTCTCAAATTTTACAAAATTATGAATCAAGGGAAATAGGTCTATAATTTTAAAATAGATGTCTGTTACCACTTTTGGAAATAGGGATTACGTTTGCTGTTTACATTTTAACATGGAAAAATACCGGTAAGAAATGTCTGACTGCAAATGTATATACAATGTATTATTATGTAGTTTATGATTTAGGATTACAGATACTTTGGGATACTGAGGAAACCCGTGAAGATTTTCTAAACTGAGGAGTCTGGGGGACCCTGGGGTCACTTCCATCCTTTCTTTACCTAACATACATGCTTTGTTGGTTTATGAGAAGAGGAAAAGCCATTTAGACAAATTTTAAATAATTTTATGTATAGTTGATGTAATTATTTAATAACTACAGTATTGAATTTAATACCAAGTGAAAATGTCCATGAAATGATCAATGAAATCTCTGATGAACTCATTCAGTAACTTGTTGCTTCCTCTTCCCGAGCTTCCTCCTGCTGTATCTGCTCAGGTTGACAAGGTTCTGGATTCTTTGTTCATTGTTCTGATCCACCAGGTGGAAACAAGCACAACAGAGCAGACAGTGACAGGAAATACTGAAAGCAACTCTTCATCAGCAGTGAGGAGGAGATGTCCTGACTGCAGTGGCCCCTGTGGAACATCTACAACTTCAACTAAAATTACAACTACAAAGTTCCAGAAGAAATTTTTTTGTGCCTGCCTCCTGCTGCCGACCGATACTTCCTAAATGCTGTCACTACAATATGTAGCATACGTCACAGCACACGTTAGTATGTTCATGTTGCGCGAGTTAGCACGTGAGCCTCCTAGCATAACACACATATAACCCTAACTCTCGGGTGGGGTCAAAAGTAGGCTGGACTAATTAGCTAGTGATCCGTAACCCCAGGTCCCCCTTTAGGCCATGACCCAATTATCAGGTCAGTTGAACCAACCTTGTTAGCATGTTAACTAGCATGCTAGGCCAGTACCTGTTATCTACCTGAAATGCACACCGGTTTCTCCCCAGGTGTCCCTGACCTGGAATCTGGTCTTATCTCACATGCTAATCTGCTACACTAACTAACCTAGCATTAGCATTAGCATTAGAAAGCATGCTGCCGAATGATACTAACTAATAACACTAATTTCCTGTATTGCATTAGCCACAACCTTTGTAGTGGCCAGCCCAACATCTAGTTATACTGTGTATTCCTGATGATTACATGATTGCATTTAGCCCTCTCCTCCTGCCCCTTTGCTCCCCCTTCTGCTCCTCATCCTCCACAATCTCCTTTCCCTCCTGCTCCTCCGCCCCTGCTCCTGCTCCTCCTGCTCCCCTCCTCTCTATTCAGATCCTCCTCCTCCACAATCTCCTCTCCCTCCTGCTCCTCCGCCCCTGCTCCTGCTCCTCCTGCTCCCCTCCTCTCTATTCAGATCCTCCTCCTCCACAATCTCCTCTCCCTCCTGCTCCTCCGCCCCTGCTCCTGCTCCTCCTGCTCCCCTCCTCTCTATTCAGATCCTCCTCCTCCACAATCTCCTCTCCCTCCTGCTCCTCCGCCCCTGCTCCCCTCCTCCTGCTCTTCCTCGGCCTGCTACCCTCCTCCTGCTCTTCCTCGGCCTGCTACCCTCCTTCTGCTTTTGCTCCTCCTACTCCCCTCCTCCTGCTCTCTCTCCTGCTTGTCATCCTGCTCGTCAGATATGAGTAGTGTGTGTGTGTGTGTGTGTGTGTGTGTGTGTGTGTGTCTTAAAAGTGAGTAGTGAGTCTTCACTGAGAAACAGCTTTCAGAAAGGAAATGCTCACCCTGATGAGGCCATTGCGGTTGGAGAACACTGATAGTTATTTGAAAAAATAAAAAGTCACGGTCAGCATCAGAGGAAGTTCATGGACGTCATAGTATTGCCGTGTCTTAATGGTGTTCCGTCTCTTCACACTGACAGTTTAGAAATGTCTCAACCTTTCGGTTTTGAGGGAGAAACTGTCCCAAAATTTACATGGGAGTCAATGAGAGAAAAAACCGGCACTCGCTGTAAACTCAGGCTTTTTTCAGGTAGAACCGCTGAAGTAACAGCAAATGTAGCCCTTCATTAAAAGCACAAGGCCTGTCGCTTTTCGATGTGTAATTTGATGAGATTGAGTAGGAAATGTGGCCATGCTGACAAGAAGAAGAAGTTTTTTTCCCTGTAAATCCACAGCTGCCCTCACAAAATTCCCGTCACTCTCAGGGGCGGAGCAAGACCATAGACCTATATAACTTAGATTTATACAGAAGACCATAGATATACAGAAGACTATGAGCAGGAGTCTACTTCTAAATTTATATGTGCTTCGTGTCTTCTTCTGCACTTTTGGTGTATTTGGTGAATCACAGCGCCCCTGAAGGCCTGGCATATGTACTACATGCCATAAAGCCTCATGTTAAGCCGTGTTCATAGTGACGTGTGGACAGAATTTGTTTTGAGAACGCTGGGGAGAAAAAAGATTTTCCTCATGTGGATGGGCCCTGAGTCACCACATACACACCAATGGTAAACTTGAAAAACGTCTTAGAACTTCATCCAACTTAATGGCTCACAGAATAAAATTGGTATAAGATATGAAAAAGATGTTCTCACATCTGAATAGAGGGCAGATGTGGCAACATTTTGAAATTAAAAGGAAGTCTCTGGCTGAAAGTATTGAGATGTCAGCTGGTATTGAAAAGTGGGATATTGTTTTTTGTTTTATATTGGGTTGCCATCCGCTTTGAATGGGATTTTTTGGGTTTTTCAGTCGGTGCCAATGAAATTATTCTGAGTTTTTTTCAGAAACCGTTTTTCGAAGCACTTATCTTTATTGAGCCTCCCTGGTCCTGACTTGTCCGTCCGTTTTGATGTGCTTTGAGTGTACGTGCTCCAAACGGTGCGGAACTAGTTACGCATGGAAATTTTGATGGGTAGGACACTTTTTGAAAATTTTTGATCTCAGTGCTAGGAATAGTCATTTTTACATCTTGCCATAGGCAGGCACAAGAACTACATCTACATCTACATCTACATCGACATCGACATTGACATCTACATCCATATAATCTACAACTACATCTACATCTATATAATCTACAGCCCATAAAATCTACATAAAAACAAACTACAGCTCGAAAAAGTTTTTTAAATCATCAGAGCGAAGGGTGTTTCCAGCAGGTTCAGATCTGAATTCTGGATGATTTGGGATTTTAATCTGATTAAACTCCATGTGAAAGTTTCAGTTTGGAATCAGAATGAAAGAATTCTTCATGGGGTGTTTTTCTAAAAGCGGGATCATCATAATGTGTGATTCCTTAAACGTCAGCAGAACCACTCATATGCTTTTATCTTCAAACAACGCTTGAACTTGTTAACTTTTTGCTGAAATATTCACCCAGTAAAATTTTATCTGGAAATGTTGAAGTATATGTGATGTTAATGGGTTTCACACCAATTGTTTAGATACATGATTCTATAGTTGTCGAATTTTCTGGTGAATGTCCTGAATTCAAATGAGGGTTCAAATGTGCAGTTTACACAGTCTTAGCAAAGTTGAACCTGTTTCTTAGTTTCTGTGTATCTTTCTCAAAGATCTACTATTTTCAGTGGCAGACTGATTATAACTGAGAAAACACTATAAAAACAACATGTACCACAACAACAGCATGATGCTGAGTTTCACTACCATGGAGAAGTCTTTGTTTCTCACAATGTTCTTATTCGTCAGGAATATTGGAAACCCCCACGTGGTGTGTTTGTGTGTGTGTGTGTGTGTGTGTGTGCTAGATGTAAACTCCAGAGGGAAGTGTTTTTTGTCCCAAAAAACTCTTAGAGATCAAAATGTTACGAGTGTTTTCTTTGAGATTTTGAGAAAATTCCAGGTTTCTTCTGAGAATTCACAACTTGATGACAACAGGTGAAATGAGGAGAAATATTCAACCTTCTGTGGCCGCAGTTTCATATAATTTGAATCAAATTTTTTAAAAAGCTTGAATCAACAGTTTTCAATAGTTAGATTTAACAATTTTCCTAATGTAGTGAGACGGGGGATGTAAGCTTTATGGGAGGAAGAGAGAGGCAACATGTAGTTACTGAAATCCAGACAACACCACCCTGGGATTTCACCCAGGGAAATAATTTACCTCCATTACCAGTAGCTGTGCGGGTAAGGACACTCAGGTTCATTAACTAATTAGCAGCAGACATGGTTCTGTGTCAAATAAGTTTCAGTTTTACTTTACCAATTCTTGTTAAGAGTTTCATTCACACACTAAAAAGAGGAAACGAGGCGAGCCTGATCAGAACTCAGGTCACCAGTGGGGCGAACTATCAACTCGGGTAGGTGAGGATCCCTAAAGGAATCACTCCAGACGCATATGAGCACTCATACACTCAAAGTATGACAGACACACTCAGGACCAAAGGTGCACAGCACCTCACAGGAGGAAGACGCCACCCAGAGACACCTGTGCTACCACCTTCATACTCAGCTTATGAAAAAGAAGAAAGAGGACAGACAATTAATAAGGGGCTTCCCTCAAATCACACAACCAAACTAAACTGGCTAATATTAATTCTAAAACACATTCATTCCAATTAAATGAACAAAAGAATATCACAGGTGGTATGCCATCACGTGTAAACTAAACGTATTTAAGCAAAGGCTTGACTAAATATTACCAAAAATAAAAGAATAGACTGTCATGTGATGGCATTGAACAAATAATAGCCAATCAGGTAAATGTCAAATAATGGATCACTAAAAAAGGATGATCAGAGACATTATGGAGAGGAACCCTCCTCATACACATTCATACAAATTGAATAACCTAGGGTAAGATTTTGATCATCAGTTATGCTGTATGCAGCCCACAATCATATATTCCACCCTGTCACAGCTCTAGACCAAAGTCAGAAGAACAGGCAGCAGCACACCACAGCATGGAGCAGACACAGGCCCTCAGGTCCAGCAGGACACCACAGACAGGCCCTCAGGTCCAGCAGCACACCACAGACAGGCCCTCAGGTCCAGCAGGACACCACAGACAGGCCCTCAGGTCCAGCAGGACACCACAGACAGGCCCTCAGGTCCAGCAGGACACCACAGACAGGCCCTCAGGTCCAGCAGGACACCACAGACAGGCCCTCAGGTCCAGCAGGACACAGGCCATATGGAAGCAAAGCGGCAGCATTTCTGAATGTGGGTTAGGACAGCAGCAGCCTCCTCATGCAGCAATAACAGAGCCTGGCATCCAAAGGGAAACTTTTTTTTGATCGTTTGAATTAAAGTTTCCTGTAGTTTGAAACAATTTGTAGCCCAGTGGGTAAAGAAAGGGTTAAAGACATGAGGTAATTAATGTGAATTTAAGGTATTGTGTTTGCATTGTGGAAACAAGAGCAGAACTGGGTTTAGAGGTTTACATTTAGAGAAGTAAGGTATTGAATGTTTATTGAGTGTTTTCCCCATTATTGTAGGAGTGTGTTTGTTCTTTGAGGTTAATTGACAGCTCATTGTAAAACTAGTGATTTAATTATATAGTGTGTTCACAAAAACTAAAAACCTTTTATTATAAGCGTGTTTTATTGTAAATAAATATTAGTGTTTTTAAGAAAAAAGACGTTTTCTGGGTTTAGTCTTTTAACTAGTTGTTTGAATATTGTGTACAGTTTAATAATGAGAAGGATCATTTCAGTTCACCTACTAATGATAAACCTGCGTGGTTACTACCTGTTTATGAACCCTACCACCCCAACATTTAAGTTCTTGGTCCTCTAATTCAATTAAGACTTACCTTTACAGAGCTGGGGTGCTACAAATAGTTTTCTACAGTTGTACTGTTGGACACAAACTAAAGACAAGATGATCACAAGAAGACCCAAAACTGTGTCAATAAGAAATAAAAGCAGACACAAAATAAGTTTAAAACAAGGCCTGATGACCAGGAAACATCCTGGAGACTGGGAGCTGTGGAACACCTGAAGATTCTCACCTGGTCATTGTGACTTCAGAAGGTCAGAAGAGTTTGAGCAGTGAAGACGTCTGTGTGCTCAGTACTCATAACATTTAAGCAGCTTTTAAGCCAGAGAACCGAGACATTCATTATGCACACCATCTTTAAGCTGAGATGTATTTTCCCTCACACACATTTACAAGATAAAAAATAAAATAACGATGATGAATAAAGGTTTTTGGGAAAACAAAGGAAAATATGTACAGTAGTTCTGAGTTTGACTTCACTGCTGTCGTCAGCAGTCCATACATCCTCTTTCAATCATAGGAAATGAAACAAGGCTTATAAAAAGAGGAATTTATAAGACAAAAAAAACAAGAAGTGGTTGTTCAGGGTTTGATGAACTAATATTGAGAAAATAAAGTTCATTTTTGAGTGTTTGGAGCTCGGACCGGACCTTCGGACACTGTCCACAGCTATGTCTCCTTTCAGGTAAAAGATCCATGTCTTAGAATAAAACAACTAGTTCTTAAATGTTTTTCTGGTGTTTATTTGACCTGATATATCTTATCTTTGTTCCAGCTTATTATTTTCTGCTGTTGTCATCACTTTTCTACAAAATCTGGACGGCACATCTGCGCAGGAGGAGCATGACGAAGGATTCAACCTGTGTGTCACATCCAGACGTGGAATGAAAGACCTCTCCCAGCAGAACCTGACCAGCGTTCCCTCACATCTCCCCAATGACACGCAGTACCTAGATATCTCCTACAACTCCATCCGCAGCCTAACGGGAGAAGACCTTTCTGGACTGTCCCAGCTGTGTTTCCTGAAGATCACCCATTGTGGCCTCCAGCTGATATCTCCTGCTGTGTTCAGTCACATTCCTGCTCTCAAAGTTCTCAATGTATCTCACAACCAGTTATCTGTCATCCCTGAGATCTCCCTGAATGACCTGAGCATTCTGGACTTGAGGTACAACCTGTACATTACGTACCAGCTGCCAGCCTCCTTTCAGAGCCTGACGAAGCTGGACACTCTGCTGCTGGGCAGCAGGGCCGCTCGCTCGCTCAGCTACAATGACTTTGACTCACTAAGGAATATCTCTCTTACTCATCTGTTCCTGGGGGCGGGGATTCACATGCAGAAGTATGATTCTGGAGCTTTGGCAAAAATCTGGTCCATTCGTGAATTTTCTATTTTTGCACCTTTTTGTGGAAATTTTGAAATGTTTGAGCATCTCCTTGTGGACCTGAATGTGACTGGAGCAAAATCCCTGAGATTTATAACACCTTTTCCAGACAGCTGCGATGTGCGTGGGGATCCCTTCAGAAGCCTGATAACAATGCCTTTCATCCAGAACCTGACCATAGTGAACACGTGGCTCAACACTTCCTTCATGGAGGTGTTTCTGAAGAACGTGTGGCTTTCCAACATCCATGAACTGTCCTTTGTCAACATGACGTACAATGAAGACACGCCGGATGGATTCCAGTTTCACACCATTAATCACACCATTAATCTGCACACTCTCACCTTCATTGGTATCAACCACTACCAGTACAAGTATCCCACATTTAACATGAGCATGGAGGCTGTTTCCGAACTAACCAATCTGAAGTTCTCTGGGACTGGGATGAATATCTTACCTTGTGGACTAATATCTGTCCTGCCATCGCTGGAGACTCTTGATCTGTCTGACAACCTTCTGTCAGAGTCAGGCTTCTGGTGGTTCCTGTGCTCACACACATCTGTGTTTCCCAAACTGCGGCAGTTGTACTTGAGCAAGAACCGCTTCAGCAGTCTGGCCCTGATCTCTGCCAACATGAAGCTGATGCCCACGGTGGAGTCTCTGGACCTCAGCTTTAACTCCCTCTTATTGGACAGTCCCTGCTCCTGGCCCACTCAGCTGATCGAGCTCAGTCTGGCCAACAACAACCTGGGAAACAGTATCTTCCAGTTCCTGTCGCCGCATTTTGAGAGGTTGGATTTGTCAAAGACAGGAATCACAGCCATAACACGGGACGATCTGGCCGGTTTTCCTAAACTCACCCACCTCAGACTGAGCTCCAACAGCATCCAGGTCATCCCCACGGACATCACCGTGCCCGCTCTGCTCAGTCTCCACATTGACCAGAATGCTATTACCTCCATAGTCGATGGGGCCTTGGCAGGTTTTCCCAAACTTCAGACACTCAAAGCAGGAAACAATCCCTTCGTCTGCTCCTGTGACTCTTACTGGTTTGTCACTGCATTCAACAAGTCTCAGGTACTGGACTGGCCTCTGGACTACACCTGCAGCACCCCGCCACATTACTCCGGCCTTCCACTGTCCGAGTACAGAACCACCAGACTCTCGTGTGAGGTGTGGCTTCGAGCTGCACTTTCTGTGTCTTTGCTCATAATAATATCTGCAGTCATAGCTCTAGTTTTCCATAAATGTGACGGAATGTGGTACTCAAAGATGTTGTGGGTGTGGATCAGGATGAAAAAAAGAGGCAACAATCGCTCCAACTTGTTGAATAACATGTCTTTCAGTTATCATGCATTCATTTCCTATAGCCACCAGGACTCACAGTGGGTGGACAACCAGCTAGTGCCGACTCTGGAAGGGGCTGGCCTCTCGCTCTGTGTCCATGAGCGAGACTTTGTTCCCGGGGAGTGGGTCATAGACAACATCATAAACTGTGTGGAGTCCAGCTACAAGACACTGTTCGTCCTCTCCAAACACTTTGTGCAGAGCGAGTGGTGCAACTACGAGCTGTTCTTCGCCCAGCACAGAGCCATCAGCGTCCAGCGGGACTCTCTGGTTTTCATTCTGCTGGAGCCCATCCCCACAGACTCCCTCCCCAAGAAGTTCCTGAGACTGAGGAGCCTGCTGAGGCAGCAGACCTACCTGGAGTGGCCTGCTGAGCCACGCAAGCAGCAGATTTTCTGGGCCAGCCTTCGCTCCATGTTGCACACTGCAGACAGGTCTGTGCTGAGGAACGTGGCGATGGGCATCTCAGAGACGCTTCCTCTGCTGAAAGACCAGCTGTAGCACTTTTTACACATAGAGAAAATGAGAAGGTTGAAGTGATCCTTAGGTCCACACCGAACCTTCACAGCTTGACAAAAAATAATTTCCCTGTAAAGTTTTACCCAGTACAACATTCTGCAGAAATTCCAAATCCCATTTCAACTCTCAACCGATGGTCAGTATTTCCTAACTGCAGAAGATACAACATGATATTTGAAATTGAAAAGAAGAAAACAATCTGAAGAAGCAGCAACATGAATTGACTGTCATTTTTTTTAAAAAAAATTACCTTTAAAAACAAATCCAAACCTGTCTACTTCCACATTTTGGTAATTGCAAAGGAGCTATATATTTCCTCATTTCCTTCAAATCCTCATCACAAAAACATCAGATCGTGGCTGTGATCTATTTATTGGGACGATATCTGATCATTTCAATCTATATGTCTATTAATGAAGGTCATATGATTAAATTGTTATGTGAACAGTAATCAGTGTTTTGTTATTTTTAATAAAGCCTGCTGAAATATGTTTAAACATCTGAAACATC
>OMNM01014206.1:3252-22665 GCA_900302745.1 Parablennius parvicornis | reverse complement strand
CTGTCCCGTCGAAACACACACCCTGCCAGCATTCCTCTTCACTGAAGTCACTTGGTCGTCTCCCAACCGTCAGCCCCCCGACTCTGACGTACGCACCCCGCCGCCGGCACCTAAATATCTGGTGCAACATCATCTTAATGACGGCCAATAACTATGCTCACAAGTGATTCCTTCCCCTCGCATCCATGCAAATTAGCTTTTCACGCTTGCAAAAGTATCAGAATGGTGCCGATTTTCACCACTTTTTTTCAAAAAAGAGATCATGAAAATGTCAGCTGTGTGGATATATTTCAAAGTAGAAAGCAAGAAGAGTCCAATGGTAACTTGCAATATCTGCAATACCAGTGTTCCAAGAGTTTTCTTCAATACAACCACTTTGCTGAGCCTCACTGCAGCACTCTTCTACCCAGCAGTATTTCACAGGTCTCATAGAACGGAACACGTGGAAGAGGATGATAATTCAGTACAAGGAACAAGTTCATGTCAATGTGGATACCATAGAACCCACTTTGCGCTTCAGTATAGACATAAAGTGTTGGCTTCGCCTCAGGATAGTGTCGGGATCTGCCGATACTCAATTACAAAACATGGGCTGATGATCAGGGGAAAAACCCTCGTCATCTGGGTAATTCGTAAATCTTTTCTCAGGTTACCTCATGCTGTCCAGGAGACACAAATGGACACCATCCGTCCATCTATTGCCTGTATCTGCTTTATTTCTGTTTGGATTGTGGGAAGCTGAATCTAATCTAGCATATTGTCGTTTGTCCAAAAAGTCTCAAAGCAGTTGAATCAACTGGACTTCAACAGAAATCTGTTAACTTATTTATTTACTCTTTTTTTGTTTCTCTTTTCACTTATTTTTGTAACTAATCTTGTCTGGTAATGCTTGTTTTATTTTTGTTTGATTGTTATCGTTTTTGTTTTATTATCTTTAAAAAAAAAAGAAGAAGAAGAAGAAGTAATTATCACAGACCGGAAAAACTGTACAATTTCACCGGTGGAAGTTTAATAAATAAAATTGAAGGGAAAATGACCCCAAATCCAAAACATATTGATGGAAAGTTAAGTGGGAGGAAAAAGTGAGGTGAAAGTCCTCTCAAGAATCACAAGAGAATCACAAGTCCAAAGTCAATGCAACCGTCCACCCAGAAATTTAGAACACTTCACGCTTCCCTGGAGAAACTAATTTTATTGTCCAGCAGGACTTAGAACCTGCTCTCATGCTTTAATGACCAGCAGACTCACGTTACCTAAACTCCATTAAGAATCAAGACGAAGATGAGACACACCAGACCCAATAATGCAGATGTGCAAGAGTTGAGAGCGTACTGTGTCCTGAATAAGGAAATTCTATTCAGCAGACAAACTATGTGAAAATCTTTTCTGAGTTCCTGGATTTTGGATTTACAACAGCTCTCAGCAATACTGATGAAAGTGTGAAACAATAAATGACTGCAGGACATCAGCCTGTGTGGAATGAAGCGATAAAGTATATGAAGTTTCCCCAATTTGAATTGAATCACTGAAATAAATCAACTTTTCAATGTTGTTTTAATTTATTGAGATTCATAGATTTGACCAAGTCTGCTTGACCTGATTTAGTTGTTTTTGAGACAACAACATTTTGCAAAGCCAAAATAGTGAAATAAAAGACACTAAAACTTTACAGGACTGAAGAAAACGTTAATACTTCTCTGCACGTGTATTCGTATTTGTTTGCTGCCATGGTCATAACAGTCAGGACTCCTTATTACAACTGGAGGTGAAACTTCACTCTTTGGGTGTTTATTTTGTTTGTGTGTTTGTCGGTATCCAGCCAAAGTATGTTTGTGTCGTTCTAAGAACCAACCCAAAGGGATGTGGAGGTGAACTGAGCCGGGGGTTGAAGGGATTAGCAGGGTCAGACAGCCAGAATGTGACATCCGCAAACAGCTACCAGAGAGCCCCCACATCGCTGTGGCGCTAATCCCCCCCCACCCTGACGGGTTGATTGCGACGGCTCTATTGCACGGCAGCCAGATCGCCGAATGTCTCTTGAAGGCAAAGATGGGAGAACGAACCAGCCTCAGGCTGAAAAACTCAGTTGCTATTCGAACTACTCAAGCAAACTTGCCGATTTCCAAAGCATCCATTTGGGGCTATATTGGGACGTAAGAAGAGTGCAGCGGAAACTCTCGCAAAGGGGGTTGATTGCTAAATCTAAAATAGGCTCGCAGTGGGAACGTGGGTTTGTTGGCCACAGCTGTCAAGTAGAGGAGAAGCTGTCAGTGGTTAACAGCTGAAGATCACACATACAAATACACAGAAACAGATTAAAAAAAAAAAAAAAAATCCATTTCAGTCTGAACAACAAAAGCACCGTCTCACACTGAGAACGGGTGATTCATCAAGGTGACGAAAATGCAAATATAGACACAAACACATTGATTACATAACTGCTTCACCATACCAGGGTGGCAGGGTGGTAATTCTTCAATACGTGACTTTGTTCTTCTCTTACGTCTTTAAAACCAAACTTTACCGTCCACTTTTGCTTGAACTTTCCATCGGTCATATTCAGATGTCTGCCATTACACCAGACAGCTAAACAGAAGCAGTATTTACCTCCCAAATATTTCCTGCTATATTACTCAAATCTACTATTTAAAAAAAAAAAAAAAAAAAGAAAAAGCCTTTTGCATAGAAATAGCTGCACTATTCTTCCATTTCTTTTGGAAAGACTGGTCACGACTTGGACCACTACAAACAATAGAAAATTATGTCCCTTTGAGTAATGTTGTTCTTTTTTTACTGTAATTATTGTTGCCATCAAGTAATCAAAAATCACAAGAAAGAGGTTATGAACAGAAAGTGTTCTCCAAAACTATAGTTGTTTTTTTACAGTCATCTTTCCCATTAGGTACACTGGATAATAGACAGACGAATAACCAATTTGATTCAAGTTGGGGGTCTTGGATGTTGAAGTCTGAGCTGGAGTTTCTCGGCAAAATGGCAAAACAACACCTTTGAGGTTAATTTGGAACTTTAACTTGCTCATAGTTGTGAATGGAGAATGACTCCAGCTTCCATCTCAAAATCAGAAAAGAGGTGAGGAAGATGGTCGAAGGAGTTTCAGAGATATTATCTCGGAATGAGAATGAATTATACAGTACATAATGTAAATACACTTCTCCCTCTTGCACGCAGAAGTTCCAAATGTGACATACAGAAGTGAACAAAACAAAGTCTGGTAGCAAGTCTCCATGTGTCCCATTCTTTAGGAAATAAGAATTAAATACAGGGATCTGAATTATCCAAACTTCAGTCACCTCAGAGACACTTACACATTGGAAAAAAGAATTTCGTTTTTTTTTTTTTTTTAAATGTACTTTAATGTAAAACACTTGCCCTGCTAGTGAATCCCAAATTTGTGTAATCAAGTATGTGTGCATGTGTGATGTTAGGGGACAGCAAACAGAAGTGCCACTGAGATAAATGAGCAAATCTGGATTTTCTTTTTTTGTTAAAGCAAAAGCTGTTTTTATTCAGCACAGCAACATACCTAATGTATCAACTTAATGAGCACTCTCCTTACGCTCTCTGAAACAAAAAAATACCAGTTTTATTTGACTAAGTGTGGTTTCTCCTTGCTCCTTTTACCAGTTCTTCGTTCTGCAATCAGCTCTTATGCAAACTCACTAAAGAACTGAAGAAGACTTGTTAGACACGACAAAATATCAATCAACAGTCCTGTCATTAAAAGAGCAGATGAAATCGCTATTTTCCATGAATCCACATGAAAAGTGTAAATCAGTGCACATACCAAAATTATTAAATTAGTATTTAGAATTTATTTTAAAGAGAAGATTCCAATTCAAATAATTTAATTATGTGTTGATGCTTTTTTTTTTTTCTTTTCTATATAGTTTATTTTTTGTGTGTCTTCAATGAACAGGGTTCAGAGAAAAACATCGCCACGGCTGCTCCGGACACTCACAAACAGCAAGGTAGGTTTGATTCCAAATCCTCTGAATCTGTTTAAGGCAATGAACCGATGGATCTTAAACTGGACATTTCACCCTCAGAAAACATATCAGCAGGCTCTGATGTCGCTCCAGCTGCTGCTCCTGAGTCCCACCAGCCTCTCACCCCCAAAGCCTCCTCTGAGCCTCCTGCCACTGAAACTCTCAGTGTGCCCGGTCAGTCCAGGTCCTCTCCACAATACACTTTAAGACTTAAAGACTTTTTATTTAGATGAAATGGCCTATTTGGTGAGTTTAAGATCAAATTGAACTTTTATGTTACATTACTGTGGTTGACACTATCCAAAAGATGCTAAGCTAAAAGTTATTTTTACATTTCAGCCACATTGGATGATGATGGAAAGTGTTTCTAAATTATGCATACCAATAATGTTAAATTATTTTATTGCATTTCATTAAAATCTACTTTTCTCTTGCTGGTCTGCTTGTTTTATTTCCAGACCAGGACGAACTGGGACTTCTGACCAAACCTCACCTTCCTCTCACTGCCGTGATGAAATCCAGCGCTGAAGCTCCGGCTCGTCCTCAGTCTGCTGCAGCGGCGGCCAAAGCAACAAGAGAGCCTCCGATTAAGACTGTAGAGCCTCCGGCTAGATGTGGTGAGCTCAGTATATTTCAATTTATTTTATATTTATATCTAACTGCGTGAATTATTTGTGAAATCAACACTTTTCACAGGATTTATTTTTTCATCCGTGCAAATAAGCTCAGTCAACATTTGCCTCCATCATAGTGCAACGAGACTTTTAAAGCTCCTCCCAAGAGATTAACGAGAAAAGAAGCACATGAAATGAATAAATAGAAAATGTGAATTTTCTGTAATATATTGCAGCATAACCCATCATACAAACAAGCACAAAAAAAGCCCTCATGTAGAAAAAGAACGCTATGTTCTAGTTTCTTTTTTTACTGACAGCGTAGTACCGGATGTTTTTATCTCGCCGACACATTTCGACTTCTTCTTCAGAGCATCAGCTGCACAAAAAGATATATGAATTATTTAATATTTGAATATTGTATTAAAGTTTGATAAAAAAAAAAATGCTTCGTGGCAATAGTTTTAAGGATATGGGAAAGTCAGTTTATGTTTTCAAATGAAGCCACATTTGAAAATAAAATGCATTTGTGGGGATGAGCAGCAGAGCTGTGAATTGTGAGCTTCCTCTGCCAACAGTCTTCTGCAAACGTTGCCATGGCCACCATAGGTTCTCTGGCATGCTTTCATTCAGAGTGTAAAAGCAATGAGGAACTTTTTGTTTGCAAACTGCATCGATGCTTTTTAAGAACTGAAACATGCACACAAGGAAACACCGACACACACCTCACCACTTGTTTTTGAGTGCATTTCTCACTCAGATCTTCTCGGTTTTTAGACGCCGGTGGACCTCAGGCTCATCTCCCCGTCTCTGCAGTGATGACTAAGCAGAGTTTAGATGCTGCTAAACCCGCTCAGTCTGCAGCACCAGCACCGAAAGCAGCAGCAGAGATGGGGGACTATCCTTTCATGAGAGGTCAGCTATGTATGTGGCACAGACGTACAAATGCTACAAACTAAATTCTTTGGGAAAATGTTTGCTGTTTATTGTGAACAAGTTTGCGTCTGAAGTTTTAAATGGACAAGTACATGGTTGAATGAATTGATGAAGGTTTTATTTACAACATGTGAAATAAAAAGAGTGAATACAATAAAGGCTGAACATACTCAAAAAGTAGTGCATTGAAGTATAACCTTCTCAAATTCCATTCCCCGCCCCATTCATTCTAATAGCATACTCACAAACATAAATAAACTAATAACATGATTTTAAGGTTTTCCAGGCACATAAATTAAATAAAGATTTAGTCCCCTGCTTAGATTTTACCACCTCCCCTCTTTTTCTTTGATATTTAAAATAAAATAAAAAAACGTCAAGTGTGAATAATCCAGTTTCACTTTATGTTCTATAGATCTCTCCATTTTAATTCAGCCATTTCATCTTGCTTTTACATTTGAAGAAAATAGAGGCAAAAACCCAACCACACCTGTCACATGCAAGGAGAGGGAGATGGTCATTCAGACACATTTACAAACACACATCACAACATGAATCATTGAGATGGCTTTCTCTGAATGTGCAGTTAGCTTTGCAGTTCTGTTTTAACTCATCATATTGTGTAATCTCCTCCTGTGTAGGTGCTTCTGGAGCGAGGGAGCAGCCAGGTTCGCTGCCCCACATCCCCGTCGCAGCTCTAACCAAGAGCAGCTCCGAGGGTCCAGCTGCCCCTAAACCTGAACTGAGCTCCCCCACAGCCCCGCCTCCTTCAGAGCCAGACATACAGTCAGTCAAACGAGGCGAATATCCATTTCGACGCGGTGTGTACCACTAAACCGTGATTGTTTTTTTTTTTGTTTTGAAATCAATTTTGCAGGATTTTATTCACAGCTTTTTTTTTTAAACAAAAATACCCCCAAACACACACACACACACACACAAATACAGTCCAGATCATAAATACGAAGCTTGATTGTGGTTCTCTTTTGTTTAGACACTGGTGAGCCCAAGACCCACTTGCCTCTTTCTGCCATCAGCAAACCAAACACAGAGTCACTGTCGGCTGCTCCAGCTCAGCTTGCCACTATCTCTGCATCGCAGGATCCTGCAGTAAAACCTGGGGAGTATCCCTTCAAAAGGGGTTCGTACAAAGAATCCGAGTGTTATTCACAGAATGTTTTTTTTTTTCTCATCTGACCCTTTGTGTCTGTCTTATCTAATGGAAACAGTTCCAGTGTTGAAGACCCCCAGTCCCAGTCTGAAGAGAAGTGTGAGCTTTCCTCAGCCTGCAGGTATGAATACATAAAGTCTTTACCCTTTAATGTAGAATTATCATAAACTAAATTATCATCTATTTGAATAAATCGTCAAAACCAAAGCTGTACTAATGTCAATGTGTAGCACAACTATTTAATCACGTATTGGCAGCTTGAAAGAAATTTGATTGAGAAAGTTTCTAAATATGGTCGCTCACAAGGTAAAAGGTTGAAATAGACAATAATGTGTTGACATGCATTTTATGTTTGTTTTTTGTTTTTTTTTCTACTTTTTATCAACAGAAAAGTTACTTCCCTCCAAATCAGTCATCAAATCAGGATTCTCACCTAGTTTGGAGAAGTAAGTTTTGATGATTAACTCTGTTTTGTGATACAAACATCCTTACAAACGATGATGAGATTAAACGGCTCTGATCAGAAAGCTTTTGCGCTTTAGAAGATGCAAACTCCATGCCAAAAAAGTTCCTCAACCAGTGTCTCAATTGTCTTTTAATATGTATTGTAAATGACAAATTGCTTAATTTTGGTTTTGTACTGTTTCTCCTCAGGAAAACAAGCAAGCCTTTAGGAGTCGAGTTCAAACAGGATCTGATGAAGTCACAAACTCTTCCTCGCTCCAACGGGGCTCAAGCCAAACGGGCCATGTTCGAACGGATGAACTCAGAACCCATAAAGTATTCAGTGCATTCAAATGATCTCCATTTAATCGTTGTCAGTAGTCCTACTGACTTATGGTACAAATTGAGCGGGGTGATCACTTTAATTTGTCTGGAACAGGCCGAAGGACTCGAAACCCAAACTGAAGCGCTCGCAGAGTTTCGGAGTGTCGAGTGCCAGCGGAATCAAACAGATCCTCCTGGAGTGGTGCCGCTCAAAAACCATTGGATATCAGGTACGATGAGATGTTACATCATAGCTCACATTGAGATCTGTTTATTGGCCGTATGGACATTTCAGTCGTATCAAATAATCTTCCTCAGCGGATTCAGAAGCTCTGCTTATTTGAGAAGAGTAAAAGAATTGCTTGAGTCCAAAAATTACTGTGACGGTACTAAAGAAGGGAAGGAAGGAAGGAAGGAAGGAAGGAAGGAAGGAAGGAGTGCAGTGAGGAAAGAACTAAGAAACATAGGAAAGGATGATGGAACCATGTAAGAGATCTAAATGTTGTTTAAAAATAAGGAACTGAATGATAGGAAAAAGAAACGGAGGAAGAAACACAGAGAAACTTGAATATGTGAACATACAAAAAAAAAACAAGACAGTCAAATGGTATCACATCAGTCTTCAGAGGGACCAGGACCAGGACCTGTGTGATTCCATACATTTTCCCAGAGGTCGTCTCGTGATAATGACTTTATCAGCACATATCCATGAAAACATGTGCTCAGTGGAAAGGAAAGCTTGTTTTACGCTGCCATTTCTCAACCCTCCCCCTCAGAACATAGACATCCAGAACTTCTCGTCCAGCTGGAGCGATGGAATGGCTTTCTGCGCCCTGGTCCACTCTTTCTTCCCTCTGGAGTTCGATTACAACGCGCTGAGCCCTTCAGATCGCAAGCAAAACTTACAGCGGGCGTTCACCACCGCTGAGTAAGACAGCCTGCATGAATCGTGAAACCCAATCAGGGCTGTACTAAATTGGACTAATGATGTGGTTCGCACGTCTCATCTCATAGAAAGAACAGCACGCTCTGAGCCCGAGGGGGCTTTCTGTGTGGAGTTTGCACGTTCCCCTGTGTTTGTAGGACTAATCTCAGCCTGTAGGTGTCAAAATGTGTGCGTGCGTGCGTGCATGCATGCGTGTGTGCGCGTGCGTATGTGCGTGTCGCTCTTTTAACATTTTAGGTGCATTTTGCCAGTCAGCATTTATTTTCATCCATGTTAAATACACTTTCAAGTAAAATAATCTGAAAATCTTCATGTGGATCTCAAATATAAAAAAATACGTCTATGTTTGGAAATCCTGTTATCCACTTGTGTTTCAAACGTCAATAAGTTACTCAACAAGCCTCAATAATAATATAAAAACTTGTGACTTGGTAGTTTCATGGTTACATATGCGAATATACATGTTCTAACATTGTCAATACTTAGAGGTTATTGCTCTCTGTGCATGTAGTTCATTAAAAAACAAACAATTGCACTCTCTTGTGGCCCAACATGAAATCTATATTATTTTCAGCCTTTCTGTCCTTTCTGTGCAAGTGAACATCATTTTAAAGGTTTAAGTGTAATTGCAAAACATTTCTGTAAACCAAAACACAAAAACGATGCGTTTTCACTCGAATTCTTGTTGTGTAAATGGGGCCTTTGTCTGATTATTTTCATGGATGCATAAAAACAGTAAAGGTTTTGCGCTATTTGAATTCACAGTTGTCCTAGCTTAGCTTTGAGCTAGCTATGGTCAAATAGAAAAACAGGTTTAAAGTCATGATGTATAGAAATGTGTAAAGTTACATTTGAAATTAAATGTGGAGGTTTCAGTTTATATCAGATACTAATTGTGTGTTAACCCTAAAATGAAAAGTAAAGTTCATTAACTCCCTCCTCAATGAACATTTGCTATGGCCACAGATTCACACTGTTGAAGAAATAAGTAGTAAATAAATGTGTTTGTGTCTCAGGGAGCAGGCAGACTGCCTGCGTCTGATCGAGGTGGACGACATGTTGGAGATGGGCGACAAGCCGGACCCCATGTGTGTGTTTACATACGTCCAGTCCCTGTACAACCACCTGAAGAAGTTTGAGTAACTCTGTATCAGAGTAGTTTACAAAGTCTAGATGCTGTTAACCACCGTGTTTTGTGAGCATTTTGAATGAAAGAGCCAGAAATCGGCCTCAAAACTAACAGAAAACAACAATACTCACGTCACTTGGTTGATTTATATGAGTGCAGTCAGTCGTATCTGATGGAGCCGTGGTGAACTTTTACTACTTAAAATGCAGATTGTGATGTGTATTGTGATTTGTGTGGCTCTGATGGTTCTAGTTTTGTTATGTGAAGGTTGTTTTTTTTTTTGGTGACATTTTTGAACGTAAGACAACGTGGAAATAAAACTGAAAAATGTTTCTATTGATCAGTTTGTGTGCACGTGATCAAGGTTAACTCCCAAAGCACCAACACTACAGTCTTAAAAAGCTGCTGCATCAATACAATACTTTAATGATTTAAACATGCTGAAATCCATCCATCTTTATTTATACAGCAATAGAATAGGATAGGATAGAATGTTATTTTTCACGTAGCTTAATTCAAAGTGCTTCACAAGATAGAAATTAAACAGAAAATATTAGAAACTAACTGATACAGGTTATTTTAAATGTAAACTTGGTGATTAAAATTAAAAAGATTAATAACAAAAATAATTGAAAGTCACTAAAACACTTTTATGAAGACAACTAAAAAAGATGATATCTTAAAATGACAAAAAAAAAGATTTTAAATAAAATATGATATGAATATGATATAACAAATAAAAGTAGTTACAACCTTGTTGTGCTTATCCATCAAATCTCGATGTTTAACATATTTAAGTTAAGTCTAACTTTCTCATTCATGGATTTAAGACAAGGACAAACTGTACACTGTCATCTACTGGTACAACCAACACACTGCACTCCACATACACAGAAGAATTTAGGGGAAGTGGTAGCCTTCAGAGGCGAGAGAAGCAGACTTAGGATCAGGATTTCATTGGTTCAATTCACACAGCAGACAGGTCACTACTGTGGATCCCTGAGCTTGAACCTTGACCTTAATGTAGCTGCCCACCCTCACCAAAAATGGGTGAGGGTAAAAGTGCATTTCCAGCTTGAAACCCATTGAAAGTCCCCGAAAACAGCTCCATTCCGAATGACGCACCATATAGTTCCTCTAAATGGAGCGCCACTGTCCCTGTGACCCACTCCACCTTGGGGTATCTCAGCTGGCAAAGCTTGGTTGGTAGAGTGGTCGTAAGGTTGTGGGTTCAATTCATGTCTCTGCCAGTCTAAATGTAGAAGTGTCTTTGGACAGGATACTGCACCAATGCCACAATGCATTATTATTCACTGCATTATTCATTCTAAAAAAATTAAATAAACATTTAAAGCCCCGGAGGTGTGATGTTAGGAAAAAACCTAAGTGTGAAAGCACCAGGGGTGAGCTGGCCAGCATGTATCCGAGATGGTGCGACTGGGAGGAGATGTGGGGGATTATTCCTTGAGGTCCAGAGCTCCAGGAAAAAGACCAATGGCTGGGCAGCATGTAACCAAGAGGGTGCGCCATACTCGGACACAGAGGAGGAGATGTGGGGGTCTAAAAAGCTTTATAGAAGAACCCCCTGGACCCTCTGCGGAGGCCCAGGTAAATGATCCGTCTGGCAGATACATTGTCTGACATGCCCTGGTCATTTTCCTGGAGGTTTTCAAAATTTTGCAAAATTTTACTACTGTACTCACACAAAACAAAACTATCAACTGATAACCTGGACATAACCCAAACTATTAAAGAAAATCAGGCAGTAATAATCAACACTCAGTTCCCAAAATCAGATTAAACAGTGCTTAAAACTCCATTGAAACATATTTCAAAGAAATGCATTGTTTAACTATAGTTTAACTTAAACATTTTTGTGCAATGTTTGTGCTGTGAAGGGCATGGCTTAGAAAAGAAAATATTTAATGAAACATGGCACCCTCCACAGAACGTTTAGGGGACTACTGTGTCCTTGAAGGGACAAACAACTAGAATTGCTAAGTTAAAGAGAACAATCTGCAGTGCAGCAGCATCATCTATAGGCATCTTTCTGTTACTACCTTACATCAGCATTGTCAGTTCACTGGAGGCGTGCATTACTGTGCTGTATGTTAGACACCCGTGGCGAGCCATGAACCTGACCAGCAATTGTTCATATTCATATGCACATATTAAATGACGACACAAAGAAAATTCCAGCCTCCCGTCTTCATAGTTACACATGAAGCATTGTTCTTCCACACATCTGCTGATTGGTAGTGACGATTGTCACTCTCAACAAGTCCACAACATCAAAATATCTCAACTGCTGTTAACCCTCCCGTTACTCTTCACATACGCTGATTTGCGCTCACCGGTTGTTTTGTTAACTAGGTTTAGTGAAATGTGGAACTCCACGGTACCGCAGTGTTCTGACGAGGTCCTCTCAGTAACAGGAGAGGAGGATATTCAGCGGGAGATGGACGCTGCTGTTCACAATGACAAACTTTCCCGCTGTGTCACAGATAAAGACAGCTCACGGCTTCAGCCACCGGGAGCCACCGAGAGCTCATGGCTTCAGCTCCACAGCCATTCTAAGCCTACATTTAGTATTGAGATTGAAAAAAAAAAAAACAACTGAAGGGTTTTTTTTTTTTTCATCCCTGCTTCCTGCTCATGATACTAACATTTTCAATAAAAAAAAGGTGGAGGGTACTTGTAAAAACAAATATTTTTATTAAGTAGACAAATATATACATTTTTGCAGAAATCACTACAATTTCTATCCAAATTTCCAGTTACATCGAAATAGCTGAATATCGTTTAAAATATATTTGCTCTGACAGTCTTTAGCACATGAAAATACAATGACACATTGATAATTTGAGATGATGTTTGTTTTACGAAGCAACACTTGCGACTAATAAAATGCTTTAATCATTTTTAGTTTATGTGCAATAAATGTAAACTTTATGAAAGATTCACAGCTTGAATTAAGGAATGTGGAAATTTAATTTCATCACCGTATTCATTTTTGTGTGTTTAGTAAGCAAGAATAGAAAAGGGACTAAAACAGGATAATTTATTGATTTTACAATATATATAAATAATTCATAATCTTTAAGTTCCGTTTTTAAAGTTTCCAACATTTTTGTCCCACGCACGTGTATTTCCGTTCCCTGAAATGCAGCACAATTCCGATGTTTTTGGAGGACCTTGAACGCACCGCTTCCCATTGACCAGGCATCCCTTCCGGTAGATGAGGTCAACTTTTCCCCAGATCCGCCATTTCAGTCCCGGAGTTTCTTGTTGCACATTAGTTTTTTGGGGGGTGGATTCTTCTGCGGTTTTAACACTTGTTTGGCGTACAGTTTGTAACTTGTGGCGCCAGCGACTGCTCAGCCAACACCCCCGCCTCGACGTTACCGCTGGAAGTTGTTGGAAGTCGCTGCATTACGGCGGTTTTATTTTCTCCGGCGGCGGTGTCAGTCAACCAAAGTTTTTGTATGAGTTGCGGATAGGGAGAGGCGAAGGGGAAAAGGCCTCAAGCCTCGGACGGGATTTCTCACAGCCATGGCCGGTAATTTCGATGCCGAGGACCGTGCTAGCTGGTACTGGGGCAGACTGAGCCGCCAGGAGGCGGTTTCTCTCCTGCAGGGCCAGCGGCACGGTGTTTTCCTGGTGCGGGACTCCATCACCAGCCCTGGAGACTACGTGCTGTCCGTCTCTGAGAACTCCAAAGTGTCCCATTATATAATCAACAGCGTCAGTAACAACCGGCAATCTGGCACAGGTAACGCTCCAATCACTCCTCTTCCGGTGGGAACACTCACTGAACTCCGCCAGCTCGATCACTTTAGTCCAACACAAGTAGTATTTTCATTTTAGGTCAGCTTTGCTATGATTTAGCTCCGGTCCGTCCCACTCTCCTGAAGCCACGCCATACTCTCATTAGAAATCGTCTGTTTTAACTAGACGGTCACAAATGTGCAATTTATCATGCTGTTTGTCACACGTTATTTCTCATTTCTACTGTTTCACCAAATACTTTAAACATCGGTATATGCATAAAATTCTAAAATCTTCTCAAAGCTCAACAAAAATGTAACTTATTCAGTTTCCTTCTGCTTTGCTACGATGAGAAGCGGCACGTCCCACTCCTGGTGAGCTACACCAGACTCCCCACCACAAAGTGTCAGATTCTACAACACATCTCTGAATATGGAAAATACACACATTATTTATCTAGATATGTGTTTTTTTTTAGGGATTTACACCACACAGCATATGTGAGGTGTTAATTGCTTCTCTTCGGGCAACGGAAACGTTGACTTTTTATAGTTGTAATTCTCGTCGGCTCGAAATTAGCCTCAATACGTTCCACTCTCCTCAAACAGCTTCCTCCTCAAACCATACATCTCCTTCGAAAATGTTCATATCAAACAGATATCTGGATTTATTTAGTCGTAGTGTGTGCTACAATGTATCCCAGGTCCATCCCACTCTCATCGAGCCACACGGAACTCCCGTTTAAAAACATATTTAACAAGATCACTGTAAATCCGCATGTAAGCTTACATTTTGCAGCTTAGGTTTGTCATTTTCAGTGTATGTAAGGATGCTTAAGATTCCGTCATCTTGTTTGAAAATACTAATCGAAGCACGTGGTTTGTATAGCCTGCTACCGCCCCCCTCTACGCTACTGTGTTGGACTGTGAATTGCCAATATGATTTAAATGTAGGAGACACATTAAAAAAAAAACCCTACAAGGAAGCGTTTTTATCTCTTTTATTGAACATGACAAAATTAGAAGATTATAGAATGATCATAGCAATAAAAGAGCCTCTTATTGAAGACACTTTTAAGTTTGTTACAAAATTTGTCATATGCTGTATGGTAAACATGCTCCAGTGTTGACGTATTTGTGAGTCTTTGCAGGGATAAATTATGAAAATAGGTTAAGTCTATTGCACCAGGCCTGTTTTACACTAATTCAAATGAACTTACCTGGAATCAGTGTTGGTCTACATAAATTTAATTCCAACAAATGATACTGTGTCAATCTTGATGGAAGCCCGAACAAAATGTTATGCTTATAACTAACTAACGGAGGGGAACGAGGTACAACACTTATAGTATGAGATTTCATGCCCCATACTATATGTGTTGAACTGGGTGAATCAACATGAATAGGAACAGAAGAACTTCATTCAAATCAACCAATCACAATGAGTGTATACAACTGCAGATGATTAAAGTTCTTCTCCTGGCCGGAGGGGTGTGGTTGTGTTTTGTCGCTGTTTGGCAGCAGGACAGTAGCTCAGCGGCTCCGGGGTGGGCTCTGGCTGCCGCTTCTTCTGCAGGAGGCTTGAATTAAACTGGGCAGGTCCCACCGTCACTACTGGGGGATGATGACTGGCCAGATTGGCATTTCAGGAATGTCTGCTGCGCTCAGGTCTGCCGCTCAGCTTCAGCCTCTTATGGCTCTTGCATAATTTCTGTCCTTAGTGGGTTTCCGTGCATTGGGCAATTTTTCCTCTTCATCTCCGTCTTCCTGTTGTAAATCAAGCATGACTGTTAGACAATCCATGAGAGATTTACTCAACAGTAATTGCATTTCTTCACATTTCAATCAGTTAAATTCTTGATGAACAGGTTTGTGGATTTCACTTCAAGTCAAACAAAAATGAAACAGATGTTGCAAATGCAGGTCGGCTTTGTAAAACAAGGTTTCTTCTCTGAGTGACATCTATCAAAAGTAACTACATAGTGTAAAGATTTTTTTATCTTTTTTAAATCTGTTTTTATTGGGCTGTGAAGGACACCACAAGCAGTTTCACTTTATGACATTCTTAAGATATTTGCATTAATGTTACATCCTTGATTTGTTAAGGAATTTTAATCATCAAGCCTCTCAAACTAGAATTGATGATGATAATTCATCACTGAGTAGTTCAGCCCTGACATGTTTGTTAGATTTTCACTTTTTTTGAGAGGTTAGTTGTTGGTACTTTATTTTAGTTTCCAAAAAAATGGAATTAATACATACACCGTACGATGCGTTAATAGTTATTTTTCATCACTAAGTGCAGATTCCATTAGTGGGAGAGAAGTCTGTATTTGGTGTGATAAGAGCACTTGTTGCTTTCGGTTGTTTTCGGCATCGGTTCAGATCTTTCATTCTCTCCATGCAGTCGGACTGGCAAAGTATGGGATGTTGTGCACTCGGCTTGGGCGGTAACACCGTCTACCGCGGGGTCACGAAAATGGCAACGGTATCAGTTTCAATTCGTCAGTTAAAAAAGAAAAAGTATTAAATATTAGTTATTTAATCTCAAATATAAATATTATAAATACTGGCTAAAATGTGTCCTCACGCACAGTTTAAAAAGGGCTGCAACTATTAAAAAATAATTATAAAAAAATTAATTGATTAAAAACACTATTGCGTATCCGGATCCGGAATCCTTTGCCTCGTTTTGTCAATTCCCCAACTTTCCAGAACAGTAGGTTCACTCCTTGCAGCCACACACCTGCCTAATGCCAACAGTAACAAGCTGTGGGAGCACCTTGTTACACAAGATATGATACTTGACGCTCCCGTTGCGGTGTGTCATAAAATCTATGTCGGTTACTCACACCGCAGGTAGTTTCCCACGCTGCAGTCGAGGTTGCTTGCGTCATCATTTTTAATTAGTCACGGTAATACCGTATACCGCGGTATAATAGGGAGACGATTTGACTGCATCAAAATTTGGATATCACCCAAGCCTATTGTGCACACGTGCTGCAACTCTGCACCAAATGTTGACCTGGAAATCAAGCTGTAACATTTACAAATATACAGTGTAGCGGCCCCTCGGATTGTAGATATTCAAAGACGCAGAGAATCTCCGCTTGAGATGGAGACAAAGCAGAAAATGTTCATCACACGCAAAAAAAAAAAAACGTTCGTGACTACTGCTCCACAAAACAATGACATAGTTTGTCCACAAGGTGGCACTGTGGGATCACAATACCCTACAGATCTGTGAATTTTGCATGTGGAGCAAAACTTTACTGAAATTCTATCAGGCATTTACATACAGGTCAATCAGAAGACGCCAGTTGACCAGTAACCCTAAGCTCATCGGAAACTGGACACTGTGACAATGTCTTGTTTAGTTGTGCTTTGTGAGGCGAGCCACAGTTGGCCGAGTTCAGCTAAAGGAGTCCTTTTCACCACCTGTGGCATGATTCCAAGAGTAAATCAATATCTCCCGTGCATGTATACCAGAACAGAGACAAGAGTCCAATTGAGCATGTGAGCAGAATAACTCAAACACTTTCCTGATGGCATTATCGGGCAGATTAGTGTTATTTTATCCCACAACTGGAAATGATTGTTTATGTGGAAGGTGTTTTTGTTTGTATTTAACAATATATTGTCTTGAAAAGCTTGATGCTTTGAAACTTTGATGTAATGCTCTTTCAGTACCTCACACTATATCACTATGGGGCAATAAAAGTCTTGCTGGTCTATTTTTGATATATATTTTTTTGTTTTGTTTACTTCTGTCCAGACAACGTTGCCACATTTTAGGGCCTTCATTGATATAAAGACACAGGTTTAGCACCTATAGTTGTTACTGCCGATTTGTCCAGGGTCTGCTCTGCCTGTCTGGGCACACAGTCAGCTGGGCTCCAGCGCCCATCAACTCCGAATTAGATAAAGTGTTTTAGCAAATGGATGGATGGAGTTGTCATGGGTTTCCCACTGGACTCCAGCTAACTCCTGCTTGTCGTTGTATCACTGGTCAAGTTGACTGTTCACGGTTAAATGAGCCCTCAAGCCAGCAGAGAAGGTCGTTAACTTTCTTTCAAGTCGTGAATCAGTGCAGCCTCAGTTTGAAGTCTGACTATGGATTTACTTTCTTTGTTTTGTACTGTTGATACTTCAATTGTTTGGAAGGTGCTGTTTTTAAGACAACAGTGTACAATTTGTAGCTTTGCCAACAAATTGTCCCCAAATAATGATTAGACTACTTTAGCTTTGAAATCCTCCTTATATATAATGCTTTTGAGGATGTTACCTGATTTTGTATTCAATAGCATCTGCAACTTTGCCTGTATGTAGCAGTAGGGGCATCGACTCTCGGCTAAGTCTGATGGAAATACAGTGCAATTAGCTGATGAAAAGGTTAATGAAATATAGAACAAGCCATGTTCTACTCAACACATGTAAATATACAGAACTGAATGTCACTCTTGACACCATTCCATGGGGTATTTGAACAAGTATAAAAAATGTAACTCTCTACTCAGTTATTTCTTCAATGCGTTAACAACCTTTCCTCTCCAGGTTTGGCTCCTCCGCGGTTTCGGATCGGGGATCAGGAGTTTGACGCTCTGCCAGCCCTGCTGGAGTTCTATAAGATCCATTATCTGGACACCACTACGCTCATAGAGCCTACAAGTAAGGCTAAGCACACGGGCTTCATCAGCACTGCCGCTGCAGGGGCGCCCCAGTCTGACGAGGCTGAGTTTGTTCGGGCACTGTTTGACTTCGCCGGAAACGATGAGGAGGACCTGCCGTTCCACAAGGGCGACATCCTGCGTGTGCTGGAGAAGCCCGAGGAGCAGTGGTGGAACGCGACCAACCAGGACGGCCAGGTCGGGATGATCCCCGTGCCCTACGTGGAGAAATACCGGCCAGCCTCGCCCACCGCTGCTGGTCTGGGTCCCGCTGCTGGGGGGACTGTACAGGGGGGACATGTTGGTGGGGTAGCAGGCACCCCAGATGGAACAGGGGCCCTTCAGGCCAACCCACTAGGAGACCCAGGCCAGTATGCTCAGCCTGTGGTCAACACTCAGCTCCCCAACCTACAGAATGGGCCTGTCTATGCTCGAGCCATTCAGAAGAGGGTGCCCAACGCCTACGACAAGACAGCACTGGCTCTGGAGGTAGTAATCCCTCTCATCATTCATTCCCTCTCAAGGCTCTTGTTCTCTGTGAAACTCTCTTGTTTCCTCTTTGTTGGTCTGAGCTGAGGCAGCGTAGATTGCCCTGATTTTCATAATGGCTTACTCATGCATGTGAGCATACACACAAAGTGTCTTTGCAAATGCGAGCTGACGGCGCACATGAGGACATTCACAGTGGAGATGGCTCTGTACGGAGGGACCGACGCTGATCTTTTACAATGGCCTCTCTTTATGTACACACTGTGGCTCTATGGATTAATGGTCAATGTTGCATTGTGTATTCACGACCCCTCAGGCCCACTTAAACAAAACTTGTTTTTGTAGCTTTTTTAATTTATTTTTTGTCTCAGATAAATAAACAGATTAGTAAATGCAAACAGCGAACAAGGTTAATCGTCAGTTTGAAAACATCTGGTTTGTCCTGGCTCCTCGCATCGTTCTGTGATGAGCTGTAATCAAGAGCTGCATCACATTTCATGAACTGCGCTTTTTGAAGGACTGAAGCGATTAAAATTTGGTCATTTTACATTGCGTAGCTTCCTGCAGCCAGACAAAGACAATCCAGTCAATGGAGGCCTGTGGCTTTTCAGATTTACATTTCACCAAAAACCGAACCTGCTATAAGGTGAATATCACATACATGCTTGTTACAAGCAAATGGGCCCTTCATTTACAATCCTACAGTTTTTATTCTCATATAATCTCGTGGTACAGATGTGGAGTCACAATTTAGACATCTCCCAGCAAGGATAACATTTTTATGAATTTTTTCTCAGCATGTCTTGCAGTGGAAACGCCTGCACGAGGGGAGCAGCCAAGTAGATATGGTTTTCGCTTATATATATATATATATATATATATTTATATATATTTTTTTTTTTTTTTTTTTTTACCCACT
>OMNM01014205.1:20399-44380 GCA_900302745.1 Parablennius parvicornis | reverse complement strand
GTCTCGAAGTACCTGTAAAGCATATTCAAGTATCCTTTGTAGTTTTTAACTTAAGAGTTGTGTCAAACTTGTTGGAAGTTAGGTGGCCTGCAGTGAATTTTTTTTATTTTTTACTTTCATTAGACTCTCCTCTAAAACTGAAGCGTCTGTCTTTCATCTGGACTCGCATCTGGAAACCATTAAGTATCTTCCCATTTAAGAAGCAGAGGGCTCCAAAAAAGGCAAGGCAAGCAGAAAGGAGCAACAATGTGAAGCTAAATAAAGAAAAAGGCACATTTTAAAGAGCTGAAAGGAGAGAAAGTTGCATTTAAGTTCAAACATATGAGGACCTTTTGCAGCTTTTTAATATTCTATGGGGGGTTAATGACGTATACAAGGGTTACCAAGATACACCATTCACCAAACATCACAATAACAACTTGAAAGCTGGCATGTATTGGCCATGCAGTGATTGTGTGAGCAACAATTTCAGCAGGTAAAAAAAACAATTAAATTAAAAAAAGTAATCTTGGCAGTAATATTCGTGAAAATATTTCAGCTAAAACATTGGAAGCCAAGCTCACCTTGGCGTATACTAAAACCTCCCCATTATGTGCATTCTTCGCTACCTGTCTTAAAGTCCCTATATCAAGGTTAATTGTCAGGGAAGCGTTGTTCACCAGTTGGAAAAATAAATATGACAAAAACTCCAGTGGAAGAGCTGACGCGCTGCTGGTGTGGCATTAACCCCCCCCGGACCACCTGAGATGACAAAGACTCAATCTCAGAGGATCCTGCTCAAGACATTAGTCTGTTTTCACCCCCGAAAGGTCAACAGGGAGAAACAAACCTGCCTCTATTTTCTTATGTATGCTGCTCACTGGTTAGCCTGTGGAAGAAAAAAATTAAATAAACTAAAAGGAAACTGTTGGTTTAATTAATTTAATGGATTGAATTGCAAAACCTTACCAAAATGGGAATTTGTAAGATTTTTTCGAAACAAAGAAAGTTGCTTTTTCGTCGCATTATAATTAATTCGGTTTGTAACTAACCAATTCGCTGTTCGGGCAAATTGATTTATTTAGATTTTATGGCTTAGAAATAGCATTCAATCTTTTTAAAAAATAGCTTTATCATTTTCTATCTGGCCGTTCATCAATATTTCTGTGTTTTTTATGGTAACGAGAAGCTAACCTTACAAATGTGCAACAATCTGGTCTTGCATATGATTGCATACTGGGACAATCCTGGTGACACTGTATTGACTATTTCTCTGTATAACGCTCTGTTTGTGTGTCTTCTGGTAGTTTCTCTAATTCTCTAGATCAGGGGTGTCAAACAATAGGTGAATGGGCCAAACCTGTCCTGCAAGATGCTCCATTCTGGACCACCAAGCAAATTGTAAATATTTCCCAAAAATTAAATAGGCACTATTTTACTGGCCCAGCACATGCCTCTTAAGCAATCTCATATCAACTCCATAGAATCACAGAAACTACCAGCGGTGCTAATTGAAAGCCTCTGAGATCCTTCCAAGGTCCACTTTGGGAGGTGAAGTGATGCTAAGAGGCCTGCCGAGAAGATCCACTCTCACCAGACGAAGGGAGGTGACTTCACGTCAGAATCCCATGGAGGCGGCCATGTCCGACTCTGCCTTGGCTGAGTTTCAGGCAGTCATCCCTTTCACAGCCGTCCAATAGCTGCACCATGCTCTGATCTGCCGAGGCAGACCAGGCGTTGAATCACAGGGTCTGGGTAGGTGGGAGGTGAGCTAATATGAACCATGCACGGCGTGTGGGCGCAGAGGTTCTGATGTGGGCTGGAATAGTGCTACAGCTGCTTGCAGTGGGTGGGAGAATGCCCACTGAGCACGGCGTGCAACAACATCACGCAGATGCTGTTTAAAAGCCAGACTGGACCTGGTTGCTAGAGATCCACGGGCCTGGTTTAATGAGGTTATTATTTAGACTTTGTTCTGGGTGAGTCAAGTCTACAGCGCCGGCTGATGCCAGTGATCAAGATGACTGTCAGTAAATTTGTGATCACAACTGGCAACGGAAAGAGCAACTTCTCCAGGCAGCCCTTGAGGAGATGCTTTTTATGTTTGACATGAGGGTGTATTCTGGAAAAGAGATATTCCAAGGCAGATGCATGCAAGCTCACACTAATTTTATCATCTAGTGTTCAGCTCAAAGTAGAGCATGCAATCACAAGTAATGAAAAACATGCTGAAGATGTCAAGTTTGAACTGCCAGTGTGCACTGACTGATCATCAGATCTTTTTGATGCACATTAACATTCTTTAAAAAGGGACTCAAATGTGCATGATGAACTTTTCCAAAGTTTGCCACAGACATGACAAAGACATGTAAGCATAAAAATAATATTATATCCTAATATTATCCCTGGCATTTTGCCATCCAAACTACAAGTGGTGAAGTTTTGAGTGGGTTTCTGGTTTGAAGTGGTACGCGTGACCGTCAGTGCTAAGGATTTTTCCCACTGGCCTTGTTCAAGAATTAAAACTGTATTTGGACTATGTAGAGTATTGTGAATAAGTCAGGAACACACCTTCACCTTTGAAGAAATTCTTTTACATTGATCAATGCAATAGTAGATTTTTTTTTTTTTTCTTAAATCTGTCTGTAAGCACAGGTCTGGTTCAGGTTCAATACTGGGCCAGAGCCTTTACTTTTTACAAGTCATTCGGATTAGCTGACACCAAATCCAAACACGTGCTTGTTAGGCTAATTGGCATCTCTAAATTGGTCTTGTGTGAACGTGTATGTTTGAATAAATCAACAAACTGTCAATAACATAATCGATCTTTCACCCAATTTGAGCTGGGATGTGTTCCAGCTTCTGGAAGGTATCGAAGATGGATGGATTAGAAGTGTCTCCTCTATACAAAAACTGTGAACAAGATTTAGGGCCAGAGAATCTCTTCAGGGTCTTGGCCAGCATTACTTTTACAAGAAGTTTGCATGTTCTCCCCTGTGGCTTCCTCTCACTATGAAAAGACATGAATGTTGGTACAAGCTGTTCACCCAGTAATAGGTGTAATAGGCTCTGGTCTCCTGCGACCACAGTCAGTATAAATGTATATAAAAGATTGCTGAATGCATGATGCAGTTTCCTATTACGGCAGAGGGAGTTGTACCTGCAGTGTGACAGGACGCTGCTTTTTCAATATACAACACCAGAGGAGCTTTAATGACACTAAAACCTAATCTCTCAGTAGCTTCCACCTTTCAGACGGTAGGAAATATGAAAAAAACACCAATTGAGAGGAATTTTGCTCAGACACTGGCCTTTTAGAGCAGAAACGTCCAATTCTAGCAATTTGAATGATCTGTTTGGAGATGACCATAGTGCCAGTCTCGAAGTCCTACTGGAAAACAATAATTAAAACTGACAGTTTGGAAGGCAGAGATGGAGTCCAGTGTCACTGTGTGCACATACTTGTATATAAAGTCTAGACCTGTCCAGTCTCACAAATAAACTCAAGTAATATTCTTTGCCTGTGGTAAACCTCATAGAGAATAGTTAACTTAAGTTTTCATGCATTTTTGTATCTTTGTTAGTGTTCCTTTTTTTTTTTTTATCGAGAAAGCAGTTTTTATCCAACCTATTTCATGCGTCTTAGTTTCTGTGATGCTATTACCCATAATGATGAAGTTGAGAGATTTTCCTGGAGGCTGTTTACCTCCCGTGTGGCACCAGTGTTTCATTTAATGTTTACTTGGTGAAGAAGTGGGTCTATCAATCAGTTGGCGTCTGAACAGACTCAAAGCTTTATTGTCGCCAAGCTGAAGGCTTATTTGTGATTCAGAGAGTTCAAATGGCTAAAATAAACGGATGTCGAGTCGCTTTACCCACATCAACACAAAATCGGAATCTTTGGTTTTAAATAACAATTTGCACAAATATCTAAATAAATTAATCCAAACCATGTACATATATCTCCAGCAGACACTTCTTAAGAGGCCTTTTCCCTTCTGTGTGGGACCAGTGTTTCATTTATTGCTTACTAGGTTTCATTAATCAGCGAGTGTCCTAACAAACTGAAAGCTTTATTTTAACCAGCTTGAAGGCCTAACTGAGATGTATTGACCTCAACAGAAGTTAACTGGTAAAGAAACTAATGTTAAGTTCATTTCCAAAAGCCGATTATCTCATTGAAAAGTTCTCTCCTAAAGTTTATCTAAGGACAAACTATTGACTTACAAATGTCTAAGTGTGTGTATTCTATCATTTGATTGAGGCTCAGTAGACTGACTGGGGGGGTCTATTATTATATTATAAAGACATTTATTTTCAGTTGCTTCACAACAATGTTTTCAAGTGAAAGCACAAAAATGTGGGTCTGCGCACACAATGATCTCTGAGTCACTGAAAATATAACTTTTTGAAAACGGCTCCCAAAATGGAACTTTTCAAAAATGCTCCGACTCCATGTAATTGGGCTAAAATGCAACTTTTTGGAAATGCTCTGTCTGAAGTATAAATATCTATATTGTTTTTCAGAGGTTAATTGGCTGGCTACTTAGTTTTACAGTGGCTGGAATGGTGAGCTGATCCTATAATCAATTCTGGGCTCAGTGTGTGTGGAGTTTGCATGTTTCTCCCTTGGGTGACAGTTATGAGATCCTCTCTTCAGTCTAGAGGACACCTGAAAAACTGCAGTCACTTCCTTTTGAAACTCTGAAACTCCTGTTTATGAGAGTGGGTGTCACACCAGTTGGAGGTTTATGAGATTACAAGATCAAAAATGGGAGATCGGCTCCGCAGCCTGTCTCTGAGGTGATCTACACTGGCACCAGAAAATAAAAAGAGGAATCACTGAAGTAAAAATGTTTTTATTGAAGCCAAAGTGAAACAATATATTCAGTTACCATACCATGACAGAGATTCACCCCCCCCCCTTTTTTAAAAAAAAAGAAAATGTCACTTCTTTCTCTCAAAAAGTGAAAAATATCTGGATAATTTACAATGTTTCTACCCAGCATGCATTTCAATAGCCTTCTTTCACTGGTGTGTGTCACAGCTGTCTGACAGATCAGTTGCTCGTCGGTTTTAATCAGTGCAGCTGTCAGCCATGTAAATCAACCAGGAAACAGGTCACACTTCATTTACACTTTAATGTTCACTATGTAACCAACCCCAAACATTCAGACATTTCTGCGGAGATCTTACATGTCCTGAAGTGTTTCCTGACATGGTTAAATTTCATCATCCTTGTAAACATGAAAGCATGTCTTCTGATGTCTTCTGATTAAATGATTAGAACTGGGCTGAAGCGAGAGAGGACCTTCCAGTCATGGCTTTGCAGCAGCGTCGTGTGGTGACATAATCAGTCCACAGAGACGAGAGCTGGATCACTGTGTAATGTTTCTCTCTGCACTGCAAGAACGAGCCGAAGGATGTGGAGAATTGAGAATAGTAGGGGTGAATAAGGGCATCGAGGTCATGCAGTCCTACTGGAACCATACACGTAAACACTGACTGTCACCGACTAATAAACACTGCAGACAAACCGAGACTGCTCGGGCAGGACTTGTTGCGTGCATGCTCAGTTTCTACGGTAAACCCCAGTCGGCACGGGGCTGCAGGAAGTCGAAGGCTGGTTCAGACATAACGGCAACATGCTCTGGTGACGGAGACAGCACAGAGTGCCAGGTATCTGTTTACAAATCTTTCTTTTTGTTTTTTGCCGAGTCGCATAATTGCGCGTCAATAGAGATTCATCCTGAGTGGACAAAGAAACATGTACAGTTCACCAGATGAGTGTTCAAAAACACACACAAGATGTGCTGAAGCAGCTTCCTGCCAGCAACAAACAACAGCTGGTATTCACATTTTTAAAAAAAAGGAGGAAAGAAAAAAGTTTGGCTCTGTCACGTGAAGATGGATACAGAGTCACCGGCATCTTGTCATCGCCACATCTCTTGTACACATTTTTAACATGCTGGAAAATGTGATAATGAGTTTTTCCACATGGAGGTTTTTTCGCATGCGAATCTGTGTCACCTCCCAAACTACAACATGTGTTATGCTCCAGTTTGTTTTGTATGAGACAACTTCAATAAAGCCTCGCTGCAACATTTGTATGTCTCCCATCTGAAATAATCACTATGATTCACAAAAAAGATTCCTTTCACGCAAATTCTTTTGGGCCTCAAAAGCCATAGGTGGGTTTCATTTCCTCGCGAGCATATTTATTTAGTTCTGTGCAAAATATTTAGGTGATAGGGTAATTATATTTTATCTTGTATACATGTCTGTTCCCCTCCTTCATGTGATTCATTTCAAACAATCCTCTCTGAGTATACATAAGGTAGTCAGTGAGCACTTCAGTTGTTTCTCAGGGCAAAAGGGACTTCCACAGTAAACATGTCCTCCACAAGATTACACTCACGCAAGCTCTCAAAGGAAACACAAAAGTCTGAATCACACACACTTCAACTATTTGAAAGATGAAGAAGAAAAAAAAACATCAGAGATATACAAAAGCCAAGCTTTGGCCATGACTTCCTCCCTAATGATGCCTGTAGTATCCTCATACCTGCCTTGAATTCACACACTTGACAACACTTATTCACAAGTCTTAATCTGTTCAGAGATTACATCTCCTGCCTCTCGCTCAGCACTGAGACTGGCACAGAATGAACTTGTTATCAACAAGTCTCTGCACACATGCGTCAGTGATGTTTATATATCTAGCTGTGGAAGAATTTTTTGGCGGGAATTTAATTAAAAAAAAAAAAAAAAAAAAGCTCAGCCATGTCATTTTACATGGCTGAGTCGGGCAGTTCTTCATCTGCCCTTTTCCAAATGATGGTTTCAAACAGATTTCTTTCAAACAGTCCCACTCATAATCAACATTTTTTGGGGTCAGTGTTCACACTTGCGGTCCAGTTGCCTGGTCTGGACCAAACTTGGCACTGGGTTTTGCTTCATGCTCACACCTGAGAGTGAAGGATGTAAACTAAACAAATAACAGACAGCTGCTGTGACGTATGTTCTGCGCAACTTACACAACAATGCTGCGGTGCTGCACTAAAACCAAGATGGTGGTTATTTGATTACATCCAATGAAATGTATCGAGGGGTCCAAACATTGAGGGGAATCTCTCTTGATTATGCAAGGCGATTCCGATACACTGGAAAGTTACCAAACTTCTTAAGTCTGTCACGTGCTGTGTTTGGTCACACTCGTTCACACTCTGCTTTCACAACTTTTATCAAACTGTACAGGTGTATATTTGGAAGCAAAATGAAACCAACACACCAGGATGTGGAAGTATTAGCACTTCCACTGACACACCAATTGTACCAGGATTCAGTTTAACCAAACGTGTGAAAACAACTTGAACAGTCATATTGGCTTTTTAAAGGTTTAGAGCTTCTGAGTTTTGACTGGTCAGATGCTAACTGTCTTAAAAAATTCCCACTTTGTGAAGGAGAGACTGAAACAAACCCAGTTTGACTACATTTGCGTGTTAAACGACGCCTCCAGTGTAGTATGATGTTCCAGATTAAGATTAAAAGGTCAATTCACCCAAATCAGGGAGGCATGAACAGTTTTTGATCATTTGTGTTTACACACATAGTAAACAATTGGAAGCAACCAGATAACAGAGACTGTTGAGTTTGTTAAATGTTCATTGCCTCATTAGCAGAGTGATCAGGAGCTCTCTCGGAAAATCGGATGAATGAAACAACAAACTGTCTCCACACGATCCTACAAATGCATCTATTGGAAAAATTGTTTTTTTTTTATTTAGTTCAAATTACTTCTTCATTAGGCTACAAATGTTAGGCAAATGCCACAAGATGATGCATGAATGCATTATTCTCTCTCTGTCTTTCTAAGCTGCATAGCATACCAAACTGCCAGACATAGATTATTCATAATGGCTGTTTTAACCAGTCTCTTCCATCAAGTGAAATCATCAAGAGCTTTTTATTTGTGGGGAGAAATAACTCTTAGTAGGTCTCCAGAGTCAAATTGGTCCCAGGTGATGAGCTCAACTGAAAAGGTCAAATGGCTGATTTGTTTGAGAACTTGATGGAGTGACCTCAGGCAAACACCGAAAGCGGGATCGTTTCCTGTGGCGAAGTCCACAATAATGGCCTGAAAGCCAGGTTTTAACTGACTCAGGCCTGTTCAGAGAAAAAAGCCATAAAAAGAAAGAAAGCAGGCAGAACAAGGTGGCAGGTCCCAGATGCCAAGAGTAAACTGAGTTCTCACTCTCAGCCAGCCAATAACTGAACTTTTTTCAATATGTTTTTTCTTAAAATCTCTTTTATTATATCACAGGGCGATTTTTATGCACTTCCGCTTTTTGAGAATATGTCCTGGGGTTTTTCTTTAGATACTCTCTGAATCGCTACAATTTAGTCTTGACCTTCTGTGAAAAGTGTTAGCACAGTAATGGAATAGCAGCACGGAATAGATTTGATTTATTTCTGCAGGTCACTTTGACCCACTTATGATGAACATTCAAATAGCAGGAACATAAAATCAAACCGTCTCTATGCTGTTACGTCTTACTTCGTTCTGTTCGCTGGTTCTGATTAGCTCGTCATTATGAAGCTGTCCCACAACAGCAAAAGACTTTGCCAAAGTCTGATACCACAAATTGAAATCTCGAGGACTAAAGAGTCGAACGTGCTTTTGATCATAGACAAACCTGAATCACGTCATGTAATTGGTGTGACTGCGGAAAGCAGCGGTCGTGGCTTAGTCTGTTGCTGTGGTTCACACGACGGATCACTGAAGCTTCTGGATGGATTGAAAAGATATTTGGTTGAGACATTAATGGCATCCAGATGATGAGTGCTACTGAATATGGTAATGTTCAAGATGTGTCTTGAGGATGAATTGTGGGGTTTTTGATGAGATGCAGTTTGCGGATACTGTTTCAAACTCGACATTCAGAACACAGCATGTATTTCTTCTCATGGCTCATTTTTCTCATAAGCAGTATGGTGCAAATCTCGACAAATATTTGTGAGGTCGAGAAAGATCTGCATGTTGGAGGTGGGAGCTGGAGTCTATTCTAGCTAACAGTGACCAAACGGAAAGGTTTGTCTTGTGCACGATCCAAACTAATCATAATTTATCAATCCTCTTTGGGAAATTCCTTTTTTTTCTCCTGCATTGACTGATCCTATTTAGGAAACGTCAACATGAGCCAAAACTATCCTTTTTCTTCGCTGGGTTTTTAAAAAAAAATTCTGTATACACGTTACTACGAACACTGCTGAACAGGAAGTTTATGGGCATGTAGAACATATGCTAGTACTTTAGCAGTGCTGTGACTCTCCAAATGCACCAAAAACAAGGAAGAAGACATGGAGCACATAGAAATGTAGAAGTAGACTCCTGCTCATAGACTTCTATATAGCCCTGAGTTATATTGATCTATGCTCTTGCTCCTCCTCCTGCTAGTATTCTGACCTATTAGCTTCTGACAGTCGACCGGGGCATGTAGTCCGCGATTGTTGAGGTAAGTTGGATTGCGACAACATTTGACTCTAAAACTACCAACTCAGAGGAGAATATAAACTGGGAGTCATGATACTCCAGAGGCAAACATTGTTGTTATTGTCCATGTACTCGCACATGTCCAGAACTATTTATTATGGCTGTGGTGCAAATGTTCAGTAGCACCATTTCCAACATTTACACAAGGACTCACCGTTTTCAGGAAGTTGCATTTCCCCCCGCTTATACAGAGAGTAGAAGCATTCTCAGAAAGTTCTCCCTGTGGAGCTGTTTTCAAAAAGTTGTGTTTTCAGAGAATCTGACTACCGTTGTCATGTAAACAGACATCCAAGGAGCAACGAAAGCTTTGTGTTCTCACTTAAAAATAATATGTTTCTTTTGCTGTGTAAATGAAGCCTTACATAAGTATAAGTAGGATGGATGGAGAGGTGATTACTTCTATTGACACTTATATTTGCAGTGTATTCCTATTTTGCAGCTTTTTATCCTCACCTCCCCAAATCCTCCCCACGGTACTGTATATAAAAACAACATATTTATCTGAATTATTTGAAACATCCAAGGAAAACGATGTAACTCAAGGTTAAAAAAATATTGTGATACAACACTCCTTTGTTGTCAAGAAATAAAAGCACGATAAAGCATTAATAATTAATCATTTCCCTTTGGCACTGACTGAAGAAAAATTGCTTGTCTGCTTGAAGACCTTTCAAACAAGGCACACATTGTAAAGCATACAAAGCTGAAACACTCTCTTTTAGGTGTATTTTTGATGTTCATTCTTCAGAAACTAACTCAAGGAGCAAATAAACTGCAAACCCTGTATTCTTATCATATGTGATTTTCTAAAATAAGCGCAGAAATTCTCCAAATCTGTGTTCCTACTTATAAACACAATGCGCCATTGTCCATGAGTGAGCTCCTATATCTGTGTATGAGATTTACACAGAACCTGTGCAGAGCATGGCTAATCCCAAGAAACCAAGCAGAAAGTTGTGACTAACATGTGAGTTCCGGGGTCAGAGGTCAGCCAAACGTCCAGCTGCCCCTTGGTGACCTCTGGCATGGCAAACATCTATTCCATCTTTCATCTGGTGGCCAGCCACCCGCCACTTGTGTGTCAGTGTGAGCCTTCATCAATAACACCGACTCTGAGAGGGACATGTGAGTTACAGCACAGAAAAAAGAGAAGGGTGATATAAATCACTGATAAATTGGCACCTAACTTCTCCCCAGAGTCTTTTGTGTCCGTCCCTGATCCAAGCGATTTCTGTTCTGGCTTTGTAATTAAAGACTCCTCTGATGTTCCGGGGTACAATATTACAGGGAAGCAGATGACCTTCAAACAAGCCGCAAACTTTAACCCACTTATTAAAAAGTAAAGACAAGCAAAAGACAACATTTCCTTTCAAGCTTTAATATGTTTTCGCTGCAGTTGTGCAGCATTTACACTCTGTCATTGAGATTTTGGAGCGGATGCATCATTGGCATCATGTGAAAATCTCAATTCCAGCTATTGCTGCCAGTTCATTTAATTCATGGGTAGTTGTTCAGTGAATGACTGATTGTGAAACAAACCGAGCGAACTGCACGGAGCTTGAGTGAGAACACGAACACGGTAGAGAAAAGTCATCATTACAACTAACTGCACACATTTGTCTTCTCCTTATCTGCCTACAAATTCAACAAGTTGTTTAGGTACGGTGGGGCATTGTTCCAGCCAAACGCGGTGTCATGGTGTTGTGGTTTCTATCAAATCCTCTCTTGTACTGTGAGAACAGATAATCAGCTGCCAGCACAGCTTCATCTTCAACAGCTTCATGTGAACACACCACAATGGAGAGTCCCTCATTTTCCTAGCTCCAATCAGGACCACCAAAACAGCAAGCAAATTATAAAGATTTTGAAGAAAACAGATTTTTCTAAACAACTTTCTTAAGAATAGTCGACAGATGGCAACACTGAGGTCTGAGCAGAGATAATATGATGCCGCCATGAAAGGTAATGACCTCATTGCTATCAAACTAGCCTCAAAGCCATGCTGTCAGGGTGAGTTTGCAAATTCTGCATAATTTAACATTCATAGAAGGTTTTTTTTTGACATTCCACCGTATATTGAACTGGAAGGTTTCATTAAAATTGGCTTCATGTTCAAATTGTAGTTTGGTTTTGTGATAATATATTGATCAAGTCAACTCATGGGCCACACCAACGGAAAAACTTTAAAGTTTGAATTTAAAGGTTATTATGCCACTATTTTACAAGTCCTACCAACTTAAGTTAAAAATGTGCTGTATATGGGTTGGTTCTTTTTTTTACATTTCACTCTATTTTACACACGCAAGTCAATAAAACACCATTAAAATTGGCTTTATTTTGAGATTGTAATCATTATTGGATGTAATTGTGAATATGTAGACATTTTCATCACATGCACTTTGCACTACAACAAACAAAACCTTGAGAGTGTACATTTATAGGTTATTTTTGCACTATTTTACCAATCCAGCTCACTCAAGGTAAAATTAGATTGTATATGACACCTGAACTAAAATGATTCTGACACCACTAGGCTATTAGCACTAGTTACTATTTATTCTATTATCCTTGAGACTCTGTGTCATGATTAGTTTACTGGTTTTTCGATTCCCTGGAGGCGTCTCATCTTCTTCATGCCTATCTCTGAGTTGCACATGTGTAACATGTAAACATGACCAATGCAGCTTCTTGCATCTTACAACTTCTGAAGTCGAGGACTATTTGGCCAATTTTTTTTAAAGCTTTGCAAAGGGGAAATTGCTTATGATGAAAGACTTTCATGTAATATATCTGGGAAATTGCCTGTTCTTGTTTATGAAAGTGAAAGGAAACATATGAATGGTGGAACTAAGGATTAAATTCATGGAGGACATTTTTCATTTACTTTGGGTGGAAATCATCCAAAAACTAGCTGCAAATTTAATGAAACTCTGCTTGTTTGAATGAAGTGAATGTTTCCATTCATTAGTAGTGGATCATCAGCACATTCTCTGCTGCTTTTCAGTGAAGCAATTATTCATTATATGCTGCACTGTATCATCAACTTCTGTATTGCATTGACTTTAATTTCCTTTTTGCTTTTGTCTTCTCTTACTCATATTTCTTGTTATAATCTTGCATTTATTGTTTTTGTTTGTTGATGTAAAGTACTTTGAAATACTAAAACGTGCCACCTGAATAATGTTTGCTTGCCATTATTTAAGCATTTAAGCAAAAAAACAAGAAATAACTGGTTTCATTATTTGTTTTTACCTTTTCTGTATGCAAAGTAAATTCGACTGAAAATATGAACATAAATAACATTACCTAATTGCAATTATTCAACAAATTGCTTCCATAATTGTTTTAAAACATTGTCTGGAATCTCTTGTATGTCTGATTTGCATAAACAATGCATCGACCATCCTTATAGTCAATGGAAGCTTCATTATTGTTTTAACCTGATGTGCTCCTTGCCATTAATTTAATAACCGTGTTACACGAGGCACACACAGTTAAAACCAACTGGCTTTAGTGGTTTACTTGCAGAAAAGCTAATGCATTAGGTCTTGTCCTTTGCTCTGGTTATTGTTCAGTTAACCATTTTATTTATAGTCATGCGGATTAGTCTTTCAAATAAGCCTATGATAGTTCAACAAATGGAGCCATTAAAGCAGCGTTAGAGGACATGACACAGAAACTGGATTGGACAATGTATTATGTCCTGTTGGGACACCCTGAGCACGAACCTCTGTGACTTTTTGTTGAGCACTTTGACTTTAGACCTTGTGACAATGGAAGGAATAAATCAAGATTTGATTCGTTGGGCTGCAGAAAGATTTATAGGTGGGAGAGGAATGTGTCACACAGTGCGAGGACTGCCTGACCTGACAGACACAACAACGGTCAAAGGTCACTGTTTCTCTTCCTTGTCTATGTTAAGAGAGAGGCAGGGGAGGGGGGTGTTAAGGAGTTACCATGCAGCCATGTTTCCCTGAAATGAAACCCAAACAAGAAGAACAAAACACAGAAGACTAGTCATGAACTACAAAGGGTTTCTAATGGTGGTAAACATTACATTTAATGGCCAGAAGTCATGTATATAGGTTTAATCTTGTTTACCAGGCTGGCTGCAGTGTGATAACTTATATGTAAGAACCCCAAAGAACCAGCATTTAGCTTTGTTTTAATGGAGAAACAGCTTGTGTGTAAAGAGACAGTTTGTTTTAAGCTCTATTTAAAATGCTGCTGACTGTCCTTTCTCAAAATCATGCTTTGATTTGTTGAAATGTGGATGTTTGAGTGAGAACTGTGTGTTTCTCTGCTGGTTTCTTGTGGTTTTACATTTTAAAAATATTTTCATTAATAATCCATAGGGCTGTTTTTTTTTTTTTTTAATTTCTAAGTGAACTGGATCACACAAAGGAGCTAACTGCGATCAAATGTGTTTCCCCGGACAGGTATGTGCTCGCTGCCAAACTGCCTGCACATTAATCCTCACATGGTCTTTATATTAGAGGCAGAAATCTGAATGGATCCTCTCAGCACCTGTTTCATGAAAAATGGCTCAAGCATGTAAGATGCTGCTTTGTACTTCTACAAAGACTATTCCTGGTATAAAACTGTCAGTATAATTCAGGATCAGTGTTAGCGCAGAAGCCAAGGCGTGTACTCATTTGGAGATAACAGCCCTCGCAGTAATATTTTAGTATAGGCAGAAGGTGGAGGTCACAAAAGGAGTAGAGGAAGAAGGACGGACATTGACCAGATCAAAGAAAGGTGGAGACGGTTTAATGACAAGGACTACTAAGCAATTCAAGGCCTGTGCAGAGGAGGATAAACTGTCAGGAAGACACATGCACCCCTGTCTTACATTTCTGGTGCCTCTCTGAAATGAAAGAAGAGCTGGGGTGAACAGAGCGAGGCTGCCCTGAGGTCACCGATATTCTGGAGAGTGGAGGAGACTTGTGGGTGGCAGATCAGCTTTGAGCCGAGCATGTTCCAAAAGAAGTGCAAAGAGATCAACCAAACAAAGAAGACCCGAAAATATATATTTTACATGTGATATACAGAATACAAGAAAGATAGTTAGTAACACAGTGGAGTTAACGCAACGTTTCAATTTAAAACGCTTAAGAAAAGTTTTTACACAATGCAGTGTTTTGAAAACGATGTTTGTTAACATGGAAATGGCAGAAACACTGAAAACGATGTAGTTAGCATGTAGGGCCACTAGTTGGTACTGTTTGTTTCTTTATTGAAAACACACACACACACACACACACACACACACACACACACACACAAACACATAAAGAACAATACATTAACAATACATTCATATGCACAGACGACCAAGTTGGATTATTATTCCGGGTGACTCTCACCTATAAATCCATTGCACATGTGCAGAAGAACTAATTACTTTAACTGTGGCGTTCATGCACAGTAGCAGCGTTTTTTCTGTCTACATGGAGACGGAACCTGAGCGCCTTCACAAAGTTGAGTTTTTAGTGGATCCGAGCACCTAAAATTAAAATTAAAAGCTTTATTTACTTCCAAGACATTTTGGGGGGAAACTTGACAAATTATAGAACAGAAATTGAACGTCAATCACCTGCAGTATGAGGTTTGCAAGTTAGTGACATATTAGGATCTTCTTCTTTGACATTTTATGTGGTTGATAAAATACTCTCAACAATTTAGTCTACAGAGTGAAGACGACATTCTTAAGTACGACAGCTTCTTAAGCAGCTCTTTGAGTGGACCTCCAAACTGTTCCCAGACCAACAGAGACATATAATCTCTCCAACAGGTCGTGGGCTGACCCCTGAACCTCGTCCCAGTTGTACGATCCTCTAACGAGAGGAGCGACAGGAGGCTCAAACCAGGTCAACTGGCTCCTCTTGATGTCGAGGTGTTTACTTTAGGATTTTCCTGGATGTCTTAGTTCCTCACACCATCACAAGGAATTGTTTTGTTGAAGATTCATTTTGAAAGTTCTAAAAGAAAAGTTCTAAAGGAAAAGTTTATTTAATTGTAAATTGCTGAAAGCTGGAGGAAGCTGCGACTCAGAGGCTAAAGAGCCTCAGGGTGCTGACTCCTGTTAAAGTCTGAGACACTGGAGTGCTAATGTTGGTCATATCCATTACTGGAGCCTACTTCATGGTTTTGGTTTGCTGTAAGAATTCATCAAATTTTGGGTTGTGGCATGGAAAGCAACTTCAATCATTCCATGTCTCCTATAAGCTCGCTGGCAGAGCTGCAAAAACAGAGTTTGAACTGTGTATAGTTTCAAGATCTGCTGATGTCTTTTCTGTATTGGATGCAGCCGAAGTGGAAAATGAAGCCACATCAAAGAGCACCAACAATGCTCCAGATAATGCATAACTAGTATGTGACCACACGCTCATAGAGCCAGTCTGAAGCTGCTTTTTAGAGAATTGAAATGAATCTATGTGTTAATAAGCTCCGTTCTGTTGCGATGGTTCAGGCGTACAAATATACACTGCAAGCCACCCACATGTCTCTTGCTGTCCATGAGTTTTATTTAAAACACTGAGCAGTAACTAACTTCTGCCAGTTATAATTGCATGAAAGTGTAAAAGGGTGCATTGTACGATGAGGCCAGGAGCAAATTCAGTACAGTCTTAACAGAGAAAAGGAAACTGGGGAAAAACCAAGAGGAAAAAAGTGGGGAAAAGAAATGCCAATATCTGAGAGAAAAAAAAAAAACACTCCAACCCCCTGTTCCCAGTTTCCTCTGAGGCGGGGGCCTTCAAGAGCTCATTCACTCACAACTGTACAATGTTTTTCTTCCTTTTCACAGATTACATCAGCACACTAGAGCCAGTTCGCTTACACTACAAACAGTTGCAGCATCTCACAAAAGCAAACTGTGGCTGCCGTGAGAGGTCCTAAATCGCATGGACACATGGGAAAGAAAAGAAAAATAAGCTGATATCGGACAAGTCTTTGCAGAGAAACTCTAAAAAGTCACGTGTGCACGTATTGCAGATGCAATAACATCTTCCAGCTGTGAATATCTGAATAAGTGTGTGCGTCCATATACAAGGCTTGCAAAAAAAAGGTCAATAAATGCCAGTATATGGGGTAATGAGGGATTAGTTGGCTTTCACAAAGAAACCCAAGGCCGCACAGGCTGTTTTAGTGTTAATGGCAGAAAAGAAAAATGGCACAACGAAAATATATTGTAATCCAAAAAGCCAATGGGAAATCGGGACTGTGGATTATTGGCAAGTCATGGGATCCCTCAAACTTTGCCTCACCAGAATAACTTAATCTCATTTGACAGCTTTAAGATTCAGATGTCACATGATAGATTCTTTGGAGGGGAAACAGGCTCTGTGTGTAGCGATACGATAAGCTGATCAACCACCCATCAAAGGGATTACGCCTCATTTCAGGGTGCAGGGACTCCAGGAAAGAAACTAGTAAAACTGAGAATAACAGTTACAAAAGAAGGGCAGAAAAAAAAAAGTTGGTTCTGGATAGAAACGGCTCATCACATTTCTTGACAATCAAACACTTCCTGGGTGACTCAGAAAGTCACACTGTACAAAAGCAAAAGACATCACCGTTTTGATGCAAGACGACCACCTGTGGTGCTCCATCAACCTCTTCGTGCTGAATTATAAAATGTTCAGTAATGAAATATTCTGAAAAATGTAAATGAAGTTTCAGTCTCTGATCTGTCTCTTCACAGATCAAAACCCTCCCACCAGGAGCTGTTTTTTCTTCTTCTTCCTTTTGCTAAATCTGAAGTGAGAAAGTGCACATGATGATCCATAATAAATGAGTCATGATATCAGCATCCATTTGTGCCATGTGCACACAGTAAATGCCAAATAGCAGTTTCGAGTGCTGGTGGATGATGATGATGATGATCACGGCCTTTTTGTTTTAGCCCCATTAAGCAGGTTTCTGGGGGGGAAACGGTTGTTTCTTTGCCAGACACTCACTTTCAAGATCAAAGCCTCAGGTTCAGAGATATTTCCCTTTTTGTTCACACTGTGTGGCCCTCGCTTAAAGGTTTTAGAGCACAATGCTGCTGGAAAACACACTTCACACATTTTGAAGTTTTTCTGTATTATGAACTGACTAAAGACCCTTTGGCTGACCAGAGTCTGACTTTTTGTAAGCTTTCCTTTGTGTGATATCTCACTCCTGTTTGAGAGGGATTTTAAAATAAAGGAAGGATTATTTGTGGACATTCCAGGAACTTTTTAAGGGCAAAATTAGGCAATTTTTTTTCTATTTAAGTACATCCTGGTACTCAGCGAGAATCCAGGGGAATTAAATAATTAATGAAGTGAACAAAAACAGGTACCACACCTCAAAGGTAGCTTTTAAAGCGATATGTTATGATCTCCTCCGCTGCTTTCACCGTTCACAGTGTCTTAGGTCACCCTCGCTGCAGGGACAATGACTCAGCGAGTGCAGGGGTGACCGTAAGCTTCCCCAGAGCCGACCTCGGCGGAGGACTCTGTGTTTACGAGGTGTGTCTTGAGATGTGATGATGTCACACAGCGGCTGCAAAAACACGTTTGACGACCGGTCCACCGGTCCTAATGAGAATATTAGCAGTGGACGTAGAGCACTGAGGGAATGTGCTGAGGAGGCAGGCGGCATAGATCTGAGTGTGTGGTCCCTAACGTATATGAGCTGGGTTGTACCAGGTTGTATCAAGTTAACCCGTTTGACACTGGATTTTTCCTCAGCATAATCTATAAAACATTTGGTTTGGTATTTGAATATGTTTTATATACAGTTGTGCTATTATGCCAGACCGGGCCATATGTGGCCATTTAGCAGTGTTTGACCGGCCCACTGGGTTTCACTGGGAAATCCCAAATCCCAAAAATGTGCTTTATTGCATCTAAACAAGCCACATTTTTTTAAATCATTGGCCCTCATCAAATTATTAGTTGTGTCTAATACATTGGTTAGCATAGCTGGCCATTGTTAACTACAAATGAGTATTTCAGAATGCAAAAAAGACGATTAATGGAAGAAAAATTTTTTCAAAATTATGAGTTCAGTAAATAAGTGAATAAAATCATGATTTACAAACAAAGACTGGAAAGGACTCCGTATAAAGTGATGCAGAACAACAGTAACTCTTAAAAAATTGTGTAACAAAACTGCTTTTTTTCAAAGAAAATTGTTATTCTTCTGAGTGCCGACTCTAAATAGAGCTAATTCTCCATGTGGCCCTTTGGAAATATGAGTTGTTAACCCCTGAGCTTTGCTCATTGACTCTGCAATGCACTTCACTAAAATGGGAATCATTTATTGGGTGAGAGCTGACTTTTTAAAAATTGATAAACCTGAAGTTATGTTTGAAGCATGTCACTGTGAGAACAACAGTTAGGTTTACTTGGTACACTGATGGAGGCAGATAAAGTATGAACAGAGTAGCATGACGGTACTGTATTCTCAAAGAAATAGTGGCTCAGTTAAATAGTGACTCCCCCTCAACCCATGTGAGCCAAAGTGGTCTTTGAGAATAATTGGAGAGTGTACTTAATGTAGGATGCTGCAGGACCATCAGCATCTCATCTATGTCTCTTCTGTGAATGTTAGGCACGATGGTCCCTCAAGCACTCTCACCTACATATTCAGTCAGTGTATCTCTTTCACAAACTGTGAATCAGGAGAACTGCAATTCATTCTGTGTCAACACAGAAATAATATATAAGAAAAGCGCTGGCTGGTGTGCTGTTGTCACTGCTGATCTACAAACAGAACACTCAAGATTGCACCTGTCTCACACACAATCCGTAAAGCATGTTTGCCTTCACGAATATGGAAGATCGCATATTTGTACCAGACAAAAATGCTGGCAACAGTATATGCTCACAGATAAGTGTGTGATGTCGAATCAACATTGATTTGAAAATGTTCACGCTTATTGAGGGATCTTAGTAAATCTTGCGCTTAGTGTTCTGCAGCACTGATTGTATAGTCTGCCTTTCAGAGTGACAAGGCTAAATCTTGAAATCAATTTAGCTTCCAAAGTCACGTTTTTTTGTCACGCTGAAGGTATATTTTTTCGTCTTTTGATGAAATTCTTCAACAGATGCAGATTAAATAATTTTCCTATTTTTAAACATACAGAATCCATCTAATTTCATAAGATGGGTACATTTCAAAGACTCAGTGGGTGCATTTACTGTATTTATTTGATGGTGTTGTAAATCACACAGCCTCAGGAGGAGTATGCCAGTGATCGCAGATAGAAACGTTGTTTACTTTAAACAGAAATATTTAGCTTTTCTCTATTTGGAATCTGGTGAACGCGGCACATTAGCTGTGACAATTGTTTAACTTCCAGTGACTTTGACGCATGAATGGGAAGAAACGGTTTCATATCCGCTTTGATCTGGTACATTAGTGGCATGTAAATCTTGAGCCCCGCTCAGATTTGATTATTTTCACAAAGCAGACCGGGAGGGATTTTATAATCATAGCAGAACATGTGTGATTAAATCTGGACCACATATAATTGGTTTTATTCATGCAGCTACAGCACGAAGAAATTCAGGTTTTTGTAATTTTACCAACTAATTAGCAGAGCGGCTGGATGTAGGCCACCTTCGTTGTATCTTGTGTCCGTTTACACGGCAACGGTGCTCCGAGACTTTGAAAACACAATAAATGAGCAATAACAACTATCGTGGCCTCTAGACCTCCTCCTGTCATGACTCCCAGTCCATATTCGCTTTAGATCTAGTAGTTTCATAGTTGAGAGTCATCATAATACCAATATAACGTCTTTCCATAGGAATGTCTGGGTACTGAAATCATTAATATTTATATCATATTGTTCTCTGCGTGCATGTGTTTCATTACAAAAACCAACAACAGCACCCACTAGTGGCCTTACATGAAAATTACATGTTTTTATTGTTTCTGTGTAAAGTGACATGCTCTTTAGGATGGTGCCATGTAAGCATGAAACGTTTCTGAAACACAATTTTTAATTGTAAGGCTGACATGTAAACAAGGCCGTAGTGCAGTGTATGACCATTTCACCATGTTCCTCTAACACATGGTGAGTTTTTCTTCTGGATACTGCAGCTTGTTCATGCAATCAAAAAACATCCATGGTAGTTTACTGATGTCTATACATTGCCACTGTATATAATTAACTGTTGGTGTTTTCTCTGTGATAATAAAATATGGTTATTAGATAAGTAGTATGATGGCTGGAATGTTTAAAAAAAAGGTACATTTATGGGATTTTGTATTCTGTCAACATTTATTTAATATTTAGTATCATGTTTTTATTAATTTTAATATTAGCCAATCAGTTATTATGGCTCTAATACATCATCCAATCACGGTTTAATATTTTCAGATGATTTGGAATATTGCTCTTTTATGAGTTTATAATATTAAAGTGCTCCAGTGAGCCAAGTCCCCCCCTCCTTTTTTTTCCCTTAACATTATGTGTCACTTGAGAAAGGAAAGCATGTCTCAGATTTACCTATAAAACATGTTCCTCTGACATATGAGGACCTCTGGCTGGACCTATAAAAGATGTGAACACATGTGCCACTAAAAACACAACACCCGTGAACTCCTGTCGCCTCTCACGGTTGGTGTGAAATGTCCCACTTTTTGACAATGAGCCTTGTGTTTTCTTGACGTGTTTGGTGGTTTGAACGTATGCAGATCACAAAATGATTTTCAGCAAGACACAGTAACACTCATCACTTTCAAGCACCTGCGTTATGGTTGGTTTTATAGACTTTTCATTAACTGTTTAGGAGCTGAGGCGACATGCAGGCTAATGTCTGCCTCGCTCATATGCTTCGTCCTTCCTCCATGTTTTCACTTTTCACAAATGTGTAGTTGATTTTCAGACATGGAAATAACAAAAACTGCATGTTGTGCTTTTATCTTCATGAATATGGAAAACGTCGATGACTGCATTTGTTCTTATAGCATTTGAAAAGTTGGTGAAACTTGGGTCAACCTTTTAATTGTTGTGATGAGAAATCATCTACACAACTGAGCTCGAAGGGCTTCTAGAACACACGATGACAAAGTTGCAGCATTTTCAACAAATTCCACCTTCCATGATTTGAATAACATGCATTTTCAGTGGCTCCGAGCATCGTCATCGTGCAAACTTTTGAATTTTCACTTGAAAATGTCTAAAGGGAGCGGCTTTGATACATTTGACAACTTCCTCCAATGAAACAAGAAATAACACATGCAAAACCTTTTTTTCAACACAGTTTCTTCGTTGATCACCTGCAAAACCTGCACAAAACTCAGCCTACATTTGCATGATATACACAGAATTCTAGAAAGTCAGACCAAAGATCAATGAAGCTACAACTCCACATGATACCTATTAACAAGTAAATTCACTTCTGACCACTTATTGGGGTATATTTTTCTTGATGCAACGATATATACATCATACAAAGTCACTATGAAGCGAATCAGTGAAGGTCCAAGTTGACCAAACATTCTAGTGTAATGCAGAAGAGCCTGGAAAATGTTAAGAACACAGCAACAAGTTGGCTAAGAGCTGTTGTGATTTCAGACACTTAATTTAAGTGTCAAGTGCCTGAAAACCTGGCGACAAAAAACTGGGTGACTGTTGTAAATAGCTCTGGTGTTACCTCAGACTGTTCCATCCAGATTTTGGATCCACTTGTTTCCAACATGTTTTCTAGAGGGGGGGATCTGTAAAATGATGAATGATTTTCCTCTAACTGACACATTTATGATATACATTTTAAAACAGTAGGTCACAGCGGTGCTGTACGTGCTTATCCCACACTGTGCTGTGAGTTAAGAAATGACCCCCAGGGGAATAAAGCCTATTCAGTACTCTCATCTTGACAGTGTTGGACACAGATTGTGCAGTTCCTGTAGTAAAATTCATTTTCACACCTTGTCTGGATAACACATCGGAGCAAAAAAAAAAAAGAGGGGGTACAGCTGAAGCTACGCCATGGTGTCATCCTGTCTCAGAGCTGCTCTTCAAAGCAGCTCTGCAAAAGAGATCAACTATACATTAAATTATGCAGGCAATTCTAGTCAGACACATAAAATGTGTACTACACTTTCTTTTGAGATAATCATACATGTAAGGTATAATTACAGGATAATTTCCAGACAGGCTGTATTAAGATTTGTCTATATTATGATAAATGTAAGAATATACTTCTGTGCTCTTGTGATTCAGGCACAAATGTGGTACCACACGCAGTAACCATGTGATCTCTTTAAGAGTTTTCTTCACAACAGATCCCTGCAGGATTAGGACTTTTCCTATTGCACAAGCATTCTGGAGGGACACCACAGAAGAAGTGGTGCACCTCTCCAATGTAAGCAAAGTAGAATAGGGCAAAGAAGAACAAAGCCCTGTTTACAGGACAAGACAAAACTTATTGTTGCATTTTGGGTGTCTGTTTACACGACAAGGATGTAAACTTTTTGAAAACAGTTCCCAAGATGAAGCTTTTTGAAAAGACTCTCAGCACATTTTCCATGTAAATGGGGGGGAAATGCAGCTTTTTGAAAATGCTCTGATTCCACCTCCGTGGAAACATGCAACTTGAAATAAATAAATGCTGCTAATGTGCATGTGCACCACGGCTGTAGTAAATTGTTAAACGTTAATCATTATAGCTTATATTTCTCTCTGTGCATTTATGTGTGGTTTCATTACAAAAACAAACAATGCAAAAATTAGGCATTTTCACTTGAAACTTCTTTGGTGTAAATGGAGCCTATGAAGTTGATTTCAACACTTTTTGCTCAACATGCATTTAAAAGTGTGGAGTGTTTTTAATTTTTGGACCAGCATAATATGTTTTTTTTTCCATTAGTCGTAATGAATGTCTGTTTGAAACATCTAAAACTGAAGACCAGCATTAATATCCTCACATGTACTGTAATATCAAAAGTTTTGTACCCAATGAATGATTTGTAAAACAAGTTATGCACTATGCTTGTCGTGTTGTTGTTCCTTTCTTACAATGCATTAATTCTTGCACACTTACTCAGCCGTAATGACAACGTAACCTTAACTTTACCTTAATCTCACCAGAAAACATATCTGAATCTTTCCTCGTCTTTTTGTCTCAACAAACATGACAAGTCCCCACAATGTGTGCGTTTCAACTTAATTCACACAACAGCAACAAATATGTACACAAACACACGTTTTTTTTCCCTTCAGCGACAAAGCTTTCACTTAAAGTCTTTTTTCCTGCAGACTCAGGGTAACCTAAACCGTGACTAAGACTTGCTTAAACTGAACCCTTACCGTAAATCTAACCGAACCCTAATCTCGATCTAAACTTGAAACGTATCTTCACCTAAAAGTTGATTGATTTTCCTTCTGGGGACATGCTTTTTGTCCTCACAACACCAGTCCAAATAATATGGCTGTGTAAAGAGATTTAGGTTCCCACAACAG